>JAJIYU010003178.1:0-27625 GCA_030144865.1 Tinospora cordifolia | reverse complement strand
TGAAAACTACAGCTTCTGGATCAAGTAGTTGCTAACAAATATACACTTTCTTAGTTTCAAGTAAAGTAGGAGAGGATGAAAGAAATGTGTGTAATGTTTCCATGGAATAACTACTAAAATATCTTCTGGAGTAGCATTTTTTATGTGACCACATTGTTATGAGGTGCTGCAGTAGTTATTATTTCAGTAAAATAAATGACTTGCCATGAACATTATGATGAGCTCAAGTAGCTAATCTGGTTGGTTTTTGTCTATACCAGGTAGGGGAAAACAGCCTTATAACCCACGTTATACAACTAAGGCAAGCTTGGAGGAACGGGCAGCTAGCTCCTAATCTCAGCAGTTGAAATGCCCATATGACTTCTTCATACGATTCTCACCAGCTAACAGCTTAACCTTGCAAAGCAAAATGACATGTTGCTTAGTTAGTCCCCGGGCAGTGTATATTAATTAAAGTGTAGTTTGTAATTTTTTTTAAACAATTATTTATTTTTAACTGAGTTGTAGTGTATTTCTTCTTCTTCTGTTTTTTTTCTTTTCTTCTTTTTTTTCCCCCTGACATATCTCCCGCATGAAAAAAAAAAAAAATAGAAGAGGTAGGAAGCAAAATGGCTGCAGACGCGAAGGTTCATCAGAATCTATTCTGCGTAGTATCAACAGAGCATGTGGGGAAAATCTAGTATTAAATTATTTTTAGAACAGCTATGTTACAGTAATACTTGTGACATCAATCAAACTAGAAAATCTGTTTCTAACATCTAATGAGAGAAATCATAATTTTTTTTCTTATCGAAATAACTCACTTAATACTATTGCAAACAGGTGGCTGGATTTAAAAGATACAAGTGAGAATTTTACTTTTTTCTAGTGAAAAGAGACGGCTTATGCCGTTGTTGTATTTGCCATTTTTGCAGTGGTTAACGCTTTAAAGTAAAACTTGTATATAATATTGCTGATATCTTGTATATGTCATTGATTCTATCTTAAGCAGCTAGTGGGCAACATAAGAAAAGCTGATTCTTATCTATTGTCTCAAGTGGGTACTAAAGGGAAAAATGCTTCCAAGTGTATTAAAATGACAATCTAGTACAATATTTAAGGAATAATGGTGCTTTCAATAATTATTATTTTTGTAATTTCCAGCATTAATTTTGGTAAGCTGGGCCTTGGCCCAATATTACTACAACATCGGGCCGGGGTAATTAAGGGACACGGTCAACGGTGAAATGGGGATAGAGCGGCGGGGGTTGTGGGAGAGAACATAGAAAGCTAAATGGATGGACAAATGGGAATGGCGCAGTAACGGCCGTTGCAGAGCTGCTAATTTGGTGCTGGCGGCGTCGTTCTCTCTCTCCCATTCTCACCTATCGTCTTCTTCGCCGATTAGGGTTTCCGAGATTCTCTTCGTCTCTGCGGCTAGGGTTTTCGCTGCGAAGAAGACTTCGCCATCATCATCGTTCTCTACTGTTGCGTCTTCGCGTGCCAACAGCACTGCCACAATGCCTGGGCTCGAGTACCAGTCGACCGAATGGCCTGCCGGCAGAGTGAGAGACACTTTCATCAGTTTCTTCGAAGGGAAGAACCATGTTAATTGGAAATCTAGTCCCGTTGTTCCACTCAACGACCCGACCTTACTTTTCGCAAATGCCGGTTTGATTCTCCCGTCCGCTCTTGTTAAATCTCTGATATTTGAGTCCTTGCTGGTCACGTTTTGACTCATTTTAGGTTTAATTTCGTGACTTGTTGGCGCCGATCTTGTGCTGTTTTCTGTAGTTGATGTGTACAGTTCTGAAATCTGTGGTCTTGGTAAATTTTATTTTCTTTAGTTGCTTCTTGTTAGTTCTCTATCTTCAACCCTTAGGGCTTAGTTTTTCTAGTGAGTATACAGTGGCTTATACATTGATGGCATTTCATTTTGAGAAATTTCTTGTCTTAGGCCTCTTGAGTGTCTTCATTATTTACTATTTCTTGGGATATGGTGATCTTATCTATCTTCAGAAGCTTGGACAGTTGCTGCGTGTTCCACAAAGCCTTGTCTAGGTCCGGTTGATTTATCACTCTAAAAAATTTGCATCTTGCAGTGTTCGTCAGTGTTTTTAACAGTTCCCCAAAATCCTTCTTCATGCCTGTAACTTGAGCAATCCTAGTCCGTAAGTAGCGCAAACTCAACAGCCTTTAGCATCATGTCCATTGGCATTTAGTAGTGCTCTAAAAGTGTTGCAGTCTTTTCGGACTCCCTAGCTTTTAACGGGACAGCTTATGCTGCAGACTAGAAAGTGGAAATAATGTTCTTATGAATCTTCTGCTTTTGCTGCTAGTTGGCTTATCACTTTTGGCCATCCATTTCTGAGATAGTGTGTACTAATTTCTTGTGTATCTTAATGCAATTAAAGAACATGAAAAACTTATTCATAGATTCTTGTCTAGCCGTCACCGATACTGCCTTAATCAGAAAGATTTCATTCGAGGTTTTGATATTTTGATGCCATTTAGTAAGGTTAGCACTTGTAATGTTAATGGTCAAATGTCATGTTTGATCATTTTATGGGTGCTGCACAACCTTTTTGTGACTTGTGTAATGCTCACCACGTCATCATATAATCAAGTGCACACAAAGTCATATCCTATGGCTTTCAGGTATGAACCAGTTCAAGCCAATCTTTTTGGGCACTGTTGATCCTAGTACTTCCTTGAGCAAGCTGACACGTGCGTGCAACACCCAAAAGTGCATTCGAGCAGGCGGGAAGCATAACGATCTTGATGATGTGGGGAAGGATACCTATCATCATACTTTTTTTGAGATGCTTGGTAACTGGTCATTTGGTGATTATTTTAAGCAAGAGGCCATTGGTTGGGCATGGGAACTGCTGACACAGGTTAGTATTGTTAGGTTGGATGGGTTTTTATTTTTTTATTTTTTAATGTTCTTTGTTTTAAAGTTTTGTTGAGGTCAATAAGCAAAGTGATCTTTGACTTTTTAAAGTGATCAAGTTACTTCACTTGATGTCTTTCTAGAAGGTTCATTTCTTTCTGCCTTTTTGACTGTTCTACTTGTGTGAACATCTGAGAAATTCATTGGAGAGGATGCGATACTTCTATAATAAGCTCTAGTAAGTGATACAAGGACCACTAGTATTAGGTTTGATTATGGTTGTATAATACTTAGAGAGAAAACATATTTTTTGAGTTCTGTACTACAAGGTTATTTTCATCAAGACATATAAGAAAAGCATTTACAGCTGGCATAATAATGGTACATTAGGCTTTTCAAAGTTTATGAACTGAAATATTTTATTTAAAATGAACCATCTTGATTTAGAGGTTTGGGGTAAAATGGTAATATAGAATGATTTTTGGAGTATGTGGTTAATATCTATAAAAGGGAAAGTCGATCTTTGAAATACTGATCTATTGGGGTCCTGATACTCTAGGTACAAATTTTGAGGTTTTTTTTTTCTTTTTTATTTTGTCAAATGATTAACTGTTGTCATAGATATTTTGCATTTTGGTAAAACTCTATTTGGCTTTCACATTTTAGTTTAGAGAGACTCATAATAAGCTTATTAATTCTAATTTTAGAGGTGGGCATGCTTAATGCATTATCTAGGTAATAATGAATTTTAAAAAGATAAATTTTAATAAAGAATGGTAAATCAACAATAAGTGCTGTCAAGTGGATAAATCCATGACTTTAGAATTCTCAAATTTTAATTTTCCACCACAACTTGATTCAAGATTATTTCCTCAATTGCTGGCTGAATGATAGTCATTTGGTCTTGAAGCATCATGACACAGTTGTAAGAAAAAAGCTCATTTGACTTGATTAGAATTGATATTTAGCTAAGAAACCCTATATAATCACACGGGAGGCATAATGTCTATGCATGAATATTAACTTTTACAATTTTAAAGAAAACCTATTTCCATAGTACAAAATTAAACAACTGTTTTCCAATTCAATCAACTAAATGTATTTTTTATATTTTTTATAATTGCATCATCTTACACAAATCACAAAACTAAACAAGGTCTTAATTTTTAACAAATTTCCAAATGAATTCAACATATAAAAAATAAATTAAAACATTAGTATTGCCTTCTTACTCAATATATAGGTGTTTGTTATTATTTCTAGGTACCACCTTGACAATGGTAACTTCATTATTTTGGTGAACTTGGTGTCAATGTGGAAATTTCCTAGGAAGTGATACGTCCTATGGTCGCGTTATATTTGTCAAATGGTGTTTCATGTTTTGTTTAAGTTGGTGTCTTAAATTCATAGCAAAAAGTAATGTCTGTTTTGGTTAAAGTTCAAACAATAGCCTAATTATTTGACAATCATTGCTTTGAATTCAATCTCTTTCACAGATTAGTCTCTGCCTTTATCTTATTCTTTACTTTCATCATCACGTAACTATTATTTCTCACCACTTTGCCTTTTGTTTTGGTAATTCACAGGTGTATAGACTACCTGCAGAACGGATATATGCAACCTACTTTGGTGGTGATGAGAAATTGGGCCTTGCTGCTGATAACGAAGCGAGAGATATTTGGCTCAAATTTTTGCCTCCTGGGCGTGTCCTTCCTTTTGGTTGTAAAGTATGTAACCAGTAACCCTACTACTCTTTGAATCTAGGAACACACTACTGTCCAGTCAAATTTAATTTATTGTTATATTATGGTATGAAACCACCTTTGCAGTGGGAAATGGCCTAGCCATGCCCTAAAACCTATTCTTAGCTGGAACTGAAACTATCATGCTAGTGCACTGGTCGCCTCGTTTCTGCTAGAATTCCAACGCCTTGATATGCATTATAAATTGAAAACAAGCAGCAAAGTACAAACTCTTTCAAGTGAAATAGGATAGGTATTCTTGGTGGTAAATATTGTCAGCATTATTTTGTTATTAAAATCAATTTTGTGTTTATTCATTTGATGAGGAATAGATCTTTTTTTCCTTGCTTTTTTGTTCCTGGGCAGGATAATTTCTGGGAGATGGGTGATACTGGTCCTTGTGGCCCTTGCACTGAAATTCATTTTGATAGACTTGGTGATCGAGATGCCTCTTTATTGGTGAACAATGATGATCCAACATGCATTGAGATTTGGAACCTTGTTTTCATTCAGGTATACGACTTTCATTGTTTTCTGTTCATTTTTTATTTATCAATCAGCTATTCTTACCATGCTGTGAGGTAGTAAGTAACTGCCATTCAAAACTCAGCTTCGATCTACTTCCTCTTGTGCAGTTCAATAGGGAAAGTGATGGCTCTTTGAAACCCCTGCCTGCTAAACATGTTGATACTGGGATGGGTTTTGAGCGTTTGGCATCAATTCTTCAAAACAAAACAAGCAACTATGATACTGATGTATTCATGCCTATCTTCAATGCAATACAAGAGGTATGCTGGATAGAAGCTGGGTGGAAGTTTTGTTGTTTAATATTAATAGTAACATATGAATCAGAGTGCTCTCATTTCTATTTTTGAGGAACTAAACCACATTCAAATGCCAGATAATTGGACTGCATTTGGCTTATACCAATAAAATATTTCTAGTTGTGTATTATATGCATTGTTTATGGCTGTACATATCACTATTGTCCATGAATCTAGCTGTCATTTTACTTGATTGATTTAGAAGAAAAATACTCAGGTCCAACATTAGGATTCTTATGATCCAGGATGCGGGGCTTTACTAAAGAAATGTAGATGATCTTTTCATATGCCAAATGACCTTTTTATTGTGCTTTGAATGTCTCGTCTTTCTTTTGTCTAGTTGGTGTCGTTGTGATGCCTACCGTAGATGGGGCAGTCTGTGATGGATGCAAAATTCTTTGTGCTATTTGACCAAATAGATAACCCCTCAATGAATTAAAATTTTCACATCTCTCAGATTATTTGTTTCTTTCTCTGGGTTTAGGGCATTAAAAGATAGGCATTACGATATATCATATAAGCTATGTGCCATTTTTTAGAAATGAAAGTTAGCACATGATACCATGCAGTCATTACTGAGCTGAAAAAAAACTTTTTATGATTCTTATTTTGTTCTCCTTTTAATTTGCAGGCAACAGGGGCTCAACCATACGCTGGAAAAGTTGGGGCAGAAGATGTTGAACAAATTGATATGGCTTACAGGGTTGTTGCTGACCATATTAGAACTCTCTCGTTTGCCATTGCTGATGGATCTTGTCCAGGTAAAGTTCCAGTGGTACGAATTGTGATAATTATTGTCTTAGGGCATGATTGATCCAGTTAAGCTGAAATGTTATCTTATTATCATGCTGTGGTCTCAAATAGTTCTAACATCTTTTTTATGATCTCTGGGAAGCCCAAGGGTGTAGTGTTCTACTTTTTGCTTGTTGGATTTGCATGATAGATCTTATTTTTTATTTGAGGTATCAGAGCTTGCTACAACACCCAATTCATCTTTTGAGATGTGTGTGCAAAACTCCATAAGCCTAAGCTCGCATTCTTAAATGCTCTTTGGATAGGGGTTTGCTTTAAGTGGGATATAAACACGAGGGCTTAGTGTAAAACCTGTGGCTTTTTTTTCCCATTAGTTATGAATAAATTGGCTTAGCATATGTTAAGAAGATGAATGTGTTGGATGATGTTTGTTCCTGGTATTTTTACATCGAATGAAATTAGAAGTCAATTGTAAGCTGAATGTTACATTGAACGAAATTAGAAGTCAATGGTAAGTTGAATGTTTGGAAAGAAACTTTAAAATCCAAAAAGGTTCAAGGTTAATACAAGTCAGACAAAATATGTTATATGTAATGTTACCTGAAGTAGAGGTACAAATAGATAGGTAGTGAAGATTGAAAGCCAAAAGATAAAGGAATTAACTTTTGATACTTTGACTTAATTATTTATCAAGAGGTAGGATTAAGAGAGGATGGCAATCATTGAGGTTTACTGAAGTGCTAATCAATCAACAACTCTAATTAAAGTTTTTGCGCTTTTTTTTTTTTTTTGTTTGTTTTGGGCGAAAAGAAACATAATGTGTTATATTAATATATACTATATCTACAGGATGAGAAATCTTGAAGAATTACAGAAAAATTTTGTGCCAACTGTTAGCACATTTAGCAAAACTATAGCCCAAAGCTAATTTAGATGAGTAGATCTAAATTGCGGACAAAATGATGGACCTCTAAGCCAAGATATAGTTCTTAAATATCCTTCTATTACGCTATTCCCACACCGTGTATCACATAGCAAAAAGGAATATGTTTTCAATATTGTTTGAGGGAAGAGGGAATAGATTGTGGAACTGAGAACAAGGTGGGTGCTTTTAGTGGCTTTAAATGGTTGAGTTTCACTCTCCACTTTAACCATATCCCCAAGAGATTTGCAACTACCAAAGATATGTTGGATGTTTTCATTAACCCTCCTTCAAAGACAACATCATGAGGGGGATGACATAGCATTAGGTAATTTCTTTTGTAGAATATTAACACCATTTAACTTTCATAGGCTGATCAGCCAACCTAACAAAAATTTAGCCTTGGTAGTTTCGTTGTCCACGTAAGTGTTGATCGTGGAAACAAATAAGGAGGGAATTGCATTGAAAGGAATTAGAGGAATGACTTGGGTGTGAAGCTACTCCTAGTATTACCAATCAACACCAATTGATCCTTCTGCTGCATCAATTACACCTGCTCAAGCTTTTGTAATTGGAGTCCCACTTCCTGTGCTCGTTTTCAGTAGGATTCTTCTGGAACCGAAGGTTCCACCTCATGTGTGGACGTGCTACTAAACTATTCCTTTTTGAAAACGTGGAAATAGTATCATTCTACGGCTTCAATAGTCAGTATAGGTTGGGGAATTGCTCCTTTAGAGGTGATGGACCAGATGATTGATCTTTCCAAAATCTGATGGTTGCTCCATTTCCTAATTTTCATCAAACCTATTTAAAAAAATGAAGGATAGATGGAATGAATGAATTTCCATAGAGATTGAATGGTGGTTTTATTGCATAATGCAGCATCTCTTGTATTGGAATCTAGTTCGTGAATGCTGGTTATAACTTTCTCCCATAACGAAGACCTCAAGTGATAAAATCTCCAATGCCATTTGCCGGCAAATGATATATTCCGTAGGATTAAATTGCACATCCCCAAGTGTCCTTATTGAATACTTAGGTGGCCTTGAGACCATTTGACTAAATGACAACCTTTCTCTCTATCTTCATATTTCCATAAAAAATTTTGGATCAGTCTTACAAGCCCAATAGCAACCATTGATGACATTTTGAAATTAGACATGAGATATGGTGGAATATCCTCAAGAACTAATTTAAGAAGCGCAAATCTTCCCTCTCTTGATATGTAACTATGTTGCCGACCTTCTTTTCTTCTTCGGATGGGTTGAACCACTGGATTCTAGAAGGATAGCTTCATCGGCTTCCCTCCTAATGTGAGGTCCAAATATTTGAGTGGCCATTCATTGACAGCTATCCCCATTGAAAGGGCAATCAATTACACTTCTTCCATGTATATGTTGGTACCTCCAATATAGCTTGTAAAGGAATTGTCGATCAGCTCAGATAAAAAGACTAAAGCTTCTCAGAATATTGATGGTGATTTGTTGATGGAGTGGGTCACTGTTGACAAAATACAGACCTTATGCCTTACCACCTTGAAACCTGGTAAGCCCTTTTTCAAAGCTTTCTTCACTGGGCCATTCGGATATCAACGACTAAAGTGTATAAAAAAGGGGAGAGAGGATCTATTTGTCGAAGCTTGTGGTTTCTATTGATCTTGCATTGATAATAAACCACCTGTTGTTATCCACATGCACTCGTCTATCACCAAATTCTTTCTTCCTCATAGCGAAGTCCTAAAAGCTCTTCGAGCAGTGTAATGAGACTTCGCTAAGTCTACCTTTAGGAGAAGTCTTTTTTTTAAAAAAAAAAAAAAGATTATATGTAATCTTCTCATTGGTAATCAATACATCATCTAGCAGGTTCTTTGCAGATGTCAATTGAGTCTCTACCACTGTGAGATGAATCGCCTCTCATAGTTTGCTAGCCAAGGACTTGTCAATTATTTTATATAGGTTTATAATTGAATTTATAGGCTAGGAATCATCCTGTCTAACTTAATTAGTTTTGTCTAGCGATGAGGTACAAGTAAATATCATTGTCAACTTCTTGATGATTTCGTTATTTTAGAAATCCTGAAAGAGTTGAATTACATCATCCTTAAGAATTCCCCAGTTTCTTGATAAAATACCATAGTAAACTCATTGGGTCCTGGTGCTTTCTTGCTATTACAGCCAAACATGGCTGCTTCAGTTTCCTCTTGATGAAATAGTTGGTCCAACCATTGTTGATGTTCCTTAGAAATGCTACTCCAACCTCTACCTTTGATTCCCCAAGTCTTTTGACATTTTCCAGTGTATAATCTTTTAAAAAAATACTTTTAAGATTGTCTGTTGGATGCATTCTTCGTCTTCTGTTACATGATTTTTTGTTGTTTCAATCTTGGAGATGGCATTCCTTGATTCGTGAATTGAGAGTATCTTGTAAAATTCTTTGGAATTCATTTCCCTTTTTGTTGCCCATTTTTTTCTTTACATTTTTTTTTGATAACTGAGGGGTATCCGAACCACGAAGCGAGGTACAGAACCACGAGCCGTAACCTGACTAATCCCCTCGGGGGCACCTGCGCCCGCCCCAAGGCCCGGACCCGGGAGACAACGAAACGTTGGACGGTGTTGCGATTCGAACTTGTGACAATTTGTGAGCCCGAGCCTGCTTGCGCCATCATTTCAACAATCAATTTTTTGTATTTTGTCCAAGAATTTTTTATTATTCTCAGGAAGGTATCTTGATTCCCGTCCCTTGCAACTATTTGGGCATCAATACTGTCCAGTATTGTCATCAATAAGAAATGTTGTCAATTATAGGTAGCTTTTGTTAAGTGCTTTTCAATCAACAACTCCTATTAAAGTTAAAAGAAACATTTTTATAAGATGCTTTCCATGTCCATGCTCCATCTTCTCTCACTAAGAGAGAGTAAGAATGTAAGATGAGATGTGCTCCATGACCACCCAGTTACCAAATGCCCATATATTTGCCCAACATCTAATGATACCTTCATTTGGTCCCTTGAACCTAATGGAATCTATTCTTGCCAATCATTCCTTCGTCATCTGATACACTCAACATAACTCATTGTCTCAGCTGTCCATCAATACATTTGGCTATCGCATCTTCCAAACAAGATCAAGGTGTTTGGATGGTTCGTTGCTCTTAATAGTGTTGGTTCTTTGGATAACATGCAGAAACATATGCTAAGTATTGCATTTCTCCTCAATGTTGTTCCCTTTGTGTTCAATGACCATTGGTCAATGGCTTACTTTCAGCCATGCCATTAGGTTGGCTAAGAGGTGTAAAGTGGTTGGACATGTTATTGCAAGTGCAGTCTTTTGGGGGATCTCTAACAAACATAACTAGAGGTTGTTTGCTAATAAATTTGTTGATGTTTCTCATGTGTTCGAGTTTTCCTTGATTATGGCTGCACCTTGGATATCTGGTTACTAGCTATCCTTAGGTTACCCCTTTTCTGATTTCGGGTCTTCCTTGATTATGGCTGCACGTTAGATATCTAGTTAGTTACAAGCTATCCTCAGGTTATCCCTTTTCTGATTGGGCTTAAAATTGGAATGCTATAATGTAATTGGATTGTATTTTGTGCAAACCTTATTTTCAGTTGTTTTTGCTTTTATATTATTTACTAATGTTTTGTCCCTTCTCAAAAAAAAAAAAAATGAAAATGAAAAAATCGCCCAGTCTTTGTATATTGTTTTATAGTTACTCCCTCATCAAAGACACTGTTTTTTGTTTGAATTGCTTGTTGTTGCCAAATCCCCGTTTTATAAAGAACTCAAAATGGCAAAAGCACACTTGTCAGTTTCTTTTCATTGATAAGTGAACACACACACACACACATATATATATAAGACAATCTCATTCTTTTCTAGTATTAGAGGTCATGCGATTACGACAAGTCGAATTAATAAACCAAGGAAAAAATTTACCTGATTTGGCTGAAAGAGCTGAAGTTTTTGAGATATAACCAGACAAATAAATGTTTAAAGGTCAGCTGTAGTTAAGGGATGGTAAGAGGGGTGCCCTAGATGAACTCTGTTGATGATAAGAGGGGTCCTCTGACATTCTGAAGCATGATGCAAAATATTAACATTTAAAACATTACCTAGTAAACTTTACCTCTGCCATCAGATGGAATGGTATGGTAAATAACATTCGAGGAAGCCATGAAAATTAATTTCCAATTGAAATAAAAATCACATGTTGGACGACATGAAGTGTAAATATTGTAAACCAATATACGTGGAAATATATTGACGAAAGAGCAAGTAACAACAATGGAGTGTAGTGACAACAACAGGGGAGTAGACAAGAGCGGCATGATAGTGATGAGCAGTGTGAGAACAACAGGATAAGAATAGATGCCTGCAACTCTATCTATTAAAATGGTGCGAGATTAACGCCCATAGAAAATAGCAATAAAAAGATGAAAAGAAAAATAAATAGTAGCAACAAAAAAATGTAGCGTTGAAGAAAGTGTACCAAGAAAGAGGGGGAGAGAATAAAAAAGGAAAGAGAGAGAGAGAGAGAGAGAGAGAGAGAGAGAGAGAGAGAGAGAGAGAGAGAGAGAGAGAGAGAGAGAGAGAGAGAGAGAGAGAGAGAGAGAAGAAAAAAAGGAGAGGAAGAAAAGAAAAATGAGGAAGTGAGAGGTGAGCATAGGAGAGAAGAAAAAAAGGAGAGGAAGAAAAGAAAAATGAGGAAGTGAGCAACACAGAGAGAGGAGCAGCTGCAGCACTCGATGAATAGCAGCAAGACAATTTGCATTACTGTAGTATGTGACATCTACACGTAGCAATGAAATGTGGGCATGCTGCAGTGGATACACAACGGTGAGATGTGCAGCAGTGGTAATGGTGGCTTTGGTGAAGATAGGGAGTGAAGAAGCAGCAGTGGTTGCTTTGGCAAAGAAGTAGCAGCAACAATCTTTGGATGATCTTGCAGATTGTGACAGAGTGGTCTATTGGGCATTCTGTCTTAAAACTAGAAGGAAAATAAACCCTGCTCAAAAACCATATAGAGAATGATTTTTTTTTCTTGTACATATTTTGATGAGATGACATAGGTGTATATATATATATATACATGAATGTCTATTAAATAAACAACGGACATAAATGTATTTGGAAAGTGTCAAACATGGAAGTGTCAAGTGTGTATATTATATTTCCATACACATACATATGTTCATACATACATATATATACATATATTTATATACACACTGATGAAAAGAAAATGACAAATATGCTTTTTTGCCCATATTAGGTTTGTTATGCTTTGTAGATATGAGAGTGGTGTTCTTATTCTTTTATTGTATATAGATGATATAGACTTTATTGGAGATGACGTGTTAGGAAGTCATGACTTTAAGAGTTTTCTTGGTCAACTTTTGAAATATTGGACTTTGGATCTCTTGGTTATTTTTTAATTCTTCAAGTTGCAGACAACTTTGACGGATACTATTTATCTCAAGCAAAGTATGCATTTAAAATTTTGTCTTGTGTTAGTTTGTCTAATAATAAGGTTGTTGATAGTCTATTAGAGATGAATGTAAGCGGACAGTGAGCCTCTAACAGATGTAACATTATATAGGTAGTTGGTTGGTAGTCTCGTCTACCTTATTGTGAATTGACCAGACATTTATTTTGCACTCACATTCGTGAGTCAGTTTATGCATGTTTCCCATTCATCCCACTATCCAGCTGTCCTAAGCATTCTTCAATACATTAAGTAGATTTTATTTTATGACCTTTATTTCTCAGCTAATTCCTCTTTGGAGCTTTAGGCTTTGTCGAATGTAGATTGGGTTGGTGATCCTATTGATGGTCTTTCCATTACAAGTTATTGCTTCTTACTTGGTTCCTCTCTTATCTCTTGGAATAATAAGAAACAAACACTTGTGTCTAGATCTAGTACGTAAGTTGAGTATCGAGTAATGATAGATGTCACATTTGATCTTTTATGAATTCATTGGTGGCTTTGGGATAGGAGAGTCCAAATCTTTATTGTGATAATATGAGTGCTATGCAGGTTGTCTATAATGATGTTTTTCATTAATAAACAAAGTATATTGAGATCGATTGTTATTTTATTCATCTACACATCAAACGGGCCACTCTTCAATTGTCCCACGTTGCCTTAGTAGGTCAATTGGCAGACATTTTTACAAAGACACATCTTCCTAGACTTCTTTGCGATTTTCTTAACAAACTGAAGATAACTTTTACTTTATCGCCATGAGTTTGACGAAGTGGCATATATATAGAAATATAATATACAATTTTCATGTTTGACATTGTGTATGTGTTTGTCATTTATTCCTAGAAACTTATATATATATATATACACACGCAAGTACTCTCGCATAGAAAAAACCCATTATCTTCAGTAAGTTGGTTATGTTTGTGTTGCAACTTTTTTCCGTCAAGATCACGAGAGCATCTTAAGATATTTGTGTCTTTAGCATGTTAATGTTCGATTTATAAGATTATTATAATGGTTGTTAAAAGTAGAGATTTCCTCCTTGTGGTTTGTGGAAATTGTGGGTTGAAGCCAAGGAATGTTCCTTTTGGTTATAAGGCTTTTTCTTTTATATTGTATATGACTTCCCTTATGAGCTTCTTGGCCTTAATATCATGTTGTATTCATTTCTTTTAATTTTTCTCACGAGTACTGGATCACCTAGGTCTTCTGTTGCAAATAATTTGCTTTCATTTGTTTTTCCTTCTGGCAATATCTGTTTTAAGAGAAAAATGAAATACCCAACAAAATTTTTAAAATGCTTCTTGAGGAGAACAAAAGTGAAAACAGAAGATAAAATCAATGAAATAAATAGTGCTCAATAAGGATTCAATCCACCTATGGCTATCGTCTTGTATCAAGCCAAGAGGTAAAAATTACTGTATATTAACTACTAGCGTGTTACGTTTAAAATTTGAATTAGAAATGAAAATTTGTTTAATTAGAGAAAGATATAGAAAAGAGTAAATGTTAAAGATCAAAAGGGTAAAGTAGAAAAATCATGCATTCGAACAAAAGTAGGAGATGTGGAGGAGGATTGGAAAGTTATTTAACTGCTTAAACTACAATTTGCCCCTGAAATTATTTTAAATATGTGATAACTAATTATAAAGGGCTAGTTTTGGAAGTTTGAAAAAATGTCAAAAGTGAACTTTTTCAAATCTGTATATTACATGCCATATGGATCACCTAACTTCTTTTTCGTAATTATTAAAAATCGCTAAAGATGAGTTTTATCTCAAAAACTTTGTAAATTTTTGTTGTTTCCTTTCGTGCGCGTGTGTACATCACACACACCCCTTTTTTGTTTGTTGGGTCCCATTTAATCACAGTTGTTGTATCAGATGAAAGCATTATGTCTTTCCAAACTTTTCTTTAGTTATCTCATTGGAACTTTTTTCTAGGTTGATTTTATTACAGCAGTTTATTTTATATGTAGGCAATGAGGGTCGAGAATATGTTCTTAGGCGTATTCTTCGGCGTGCTGTCCGTTATGGAAGTGAAGTGCTAAAAGCTAAAGAAGGGTTTTTCAGCGGGTATGAAATATTTGAAGTCTTAGATACGCTTTTAGTAACGATTGCATCTTTTGTTATTAACTTGATTGGTCATTATATTTTGCATATTCTTAAGGTTTAGAATTACTGAGCATTATGCTGGTCAGCATGGGGTTGGAACTTCGTAATGTATCTTTTTGCCTGCTTTAATAATAAAACATAAATATTTTAAACATCAATGATTTCTTTCACCTGGTTTTCTGTGTTGATTTAATATTTTATCCATTGTAAGTTGCAATGTGGCTATAAGTTTGTTACATTTGAGAAGAGTTGCCGCACTGGAAATTATTTTTGATTATTGGAATTATTCCACTCTATTTTGTGCTGCTACGTAAAAGACGATGACCCAGGAAGTATTGAAGTGTTTTTTTTTTTTTTTTGTAATTTACATGCACAAAACACATGGACATTTTAAATTTTCTTATTGAGTTATTTCTGGCCATAATTCTTGAAATGTCTATCTAATAATTGTGCTGTTGAATAGGCTTGTAAGTGTTGTGGTGAAAGTGATGGGGGATGTCTTTCCAGAGCTGAAGCAACATGAATTGCGTATAAGAGAGACTATTGCAGCCGAGGAAGCTAGTTTTGGGAAGACATTGCTTAAGGTAATGATTTTGCTGAAGCATTTGACTTCTACTATTGGTATGCCAAGATAACATATTATTGTAGAAGTATGGGAACTTGTCTGACAATTAACGTGTTTCTAGGGTATTGAGAAGTTTAAGAAGGCTGCTCATGATGTTAAAGGGAAAGTTCTTAGTGGACAGGTAAGTGAATTTCTTTCCTTTTCTTGTATTTATTTTTCTTGAACCCCAAGTTCTAGACCCGTTTTGCTGCTGTGATCTCATCTCTCTTTTTTCTATCCTGTTGTTAAAGCGATTCTATCTGTTTGATTTTAGAGTTGAATGCTCAGGATTTTCAATGTTTTATGTTATGTGCAGCTGTATAGTGAACTGATTGATGAACCTGTATTTCGGTAAAAAAAAAGAATGCTTAGCCAGAGCTTTGAACAGAGGCTTTAGAATCTAAAGGGTTAAAGATAGGTAGGCCTAAGATTGAATATGTTAATTGAGTGGAAGTAGATAAATGGAATGATAGTGAATATTGTATGTCAATGGACACCAAGGAGTGAAAATTTTAGGTGTGTGAGATCCTTGATGCATGGAGATATAATGATCATGTGAACAGTGAACTATAGAGTGAAAATAGGATGGGTCAAGTAAAGGGGTGCTTCTGAAGTTCATAGATAGACACATCGTATTGGAAATGAAATAAAAATAGAGTTGTTATTAGGCTAGTTACGTTATATATTATACTTAGATTGAACCTCCCATTCAACTATCTAAGTGCAGTTCTTTCTTTTTGTTATTTTTTTAATGATTACGGGGGGTTTTTTTTTCTTTTCACTGGATAAGACTAGGAATGAAAATTCCCTTAATTTCTTCAGAGTTATGTCAACCTTCTAAATTTTGCGTCACTTGTATTATAAACTAAATGCTGATAAGAAAGAAAACTAAACAGAATTTCATCAATCTTTCTGATTTGTTAGGGAGGAAGAAAAAGAAAGTTGTTAGGCCACTGTGTGATTTCTTTCAGGTTATGAGCTAATTTGTTAGTCTTTTGTTTCCAGGATGCATTTGTCTTGTGGGACACCTACGGCTTTCCCTTGGATCTTACTCAGGTAGGTTGTTGTTTTATTATTTTTCCTGGAGCTGCTGCACGTCTAGGTCATCCATTGCATCCAGCTTTTTTTCTTTTGTCTTTCAGTTGATGGCAGAGGAAAGAGGTCTTATGATTGATGTTGAGGGCTATAACCTCGCCATGGATGAAGCAAAGAAAAGATCTCGGAATGCTCAGAGCAAGGTACTTGTTTCTTCTTGTTTATTTTATAATTTACATTTTACTTAATTTTACTAGAGTATGCAGTTCATAATATGTATATGAAGAAGGGGAAAAAAGAAACTTTTCCCATTTTGTGTCATTGATGTCTATTGCTACACAAGTGAGGGACTGTGCCTTGTGTGAAACATCCTGCCAATAGCAAAGACCAAGAGCTTAAATATTGTAGCCAGACTCTTATTTTTCTGAGAATTCTTAACGGTCGCTATCATGTTACAATAAACACATGGACAGTTTATTTTTTTTCTTGTTTTCCAAACTTCACTAATTGTATTGGTTTTAACTTGTGCAGCAAGGTGGGGGTGCTATTGTCATGGATGCTGATGCAACATCAGAGTTGCACAAGAGAGGCATTGCCGCAACAGATGATAGCAGCAAGTTTATATGGTTCAAGGTTAGCAAGTGCATATTGGTGGAAACTTTCCTCCATCGATCAAATATATGTTAAAAAAAAAAAAAAACTTAGCAAAGTATGATACAAATGTGAATTTAATATTTTGTTGTGGAAATATTTACCTTGCTAAATATTTTGAGTAGTTATTGCTAATTTTCTTGGTAAGAAAAAAACAATGAGGGTTGTTTTTATTAGTTTCTGCATCATAGTTATTTAGATTTGCCTTGCCAGGATCATGAAAGTATAATTAAAGCCATCTACTCTGGATCTAAGTTTTTGGATGGTGCTGGTACTAATGAAGAAGTTGGCATCATTATGGAAACAACAAACTTCTATGCTGAGCAAGGTGGCCAGGTACCGTCTCCCCTACTGGCTATATTGATGAACCTTAAATTGTTGAGCAAATCTTTCTGCTCTTGGCTTACAATATCGTAATTGATAGAATGATGTAGTATCATCTGCTAACTGAATTTCTGTCCAGAAGACTTAAAGGTGGAAAGTTGGATTGCTGAGGAATGTTAGCTTTTATTTAAATGAAAAGAACTGGGCTTCAAACCTAGAGGTCCTAGATTGTTGTAGTAATATCTACACTGTTCTAGATTCTTGAGTGAAAAAGATTTCAAATTAAAGATGAAAATGAATGGGCAGCAACCTGTTGTGGGTTGATTTCTTGATAAACCTACTCAATATGAAAATCTTGGTAAGTTTACTAAAGGCCCAAGAATTGATGGACTCAAATTTAATGATCTACCATTGGGATTGGTTGGGAAATGACATTTAGAGCAATACCATGGTGATTTTGAGAAACTTTGCCCTATTTGGTTTAGAATTTACAGCTGTCTTTTTTTTTTTTTGGTTTTGGGAAAGAAATGATTCCATGAGAAGGTGTAAATTTGTGACGAAAACCAAAAAAACAACTTTTTTACTTCTGTTTTCTCAAAAAAGTGCTCTAAAAATTGTCTTTAAATGTTGTGTCATCAAAAACTGTTACTAAATTCAGAACCAAACATGCCATTAACTTCTTTACATGATAGCCAAGGCTGTTCGTCATGGCTGCCAGCATCAACCTTGCAATTATGAAGCTTTCGTTGTTGCTGCAAGATGTAAATCTGAGAAGAAAACAAGAAAACAACTTTTTTACTTCTGTTTTCTGAAAAGGTACTCTAAAAATTGTTTTAAATATTATGTTGTGAAAATTGTTACTGAATTCAGAATTAAACGTGTCTTAACTTCTTTACATCATAACCAAGGCAGTTTGTCATGACTACCAGCATATTGACCTCCCAACTTTAGACATATTTTGTTTATAGTGCCATTAGACAAACAGTTTGTAGGGAAATATTGGAAGTAGGGAGGGAATGAAAATCTAGAACTATACATACGAGAAAGAAAGAGTTTTTCTTGTGTTTCTTCATTTCCATATTTGTTACTTTCTAGTCTTATTATTCTCTAGAATATTGTTGTTATGCCATAAACACAAGAAGGTTACCTTGTGTTAAATCTTATTGTCCTTTTTTCTTCTTTCTCACTTTTGATTTTTGGATTAATTACAGATTTTTGATACTGGATTGCTTGAGGGCTCCTTTGGCTCTTTTCAAGTATCTAATGTTCAGATTTTTGGGGGTTATATTCTTCATATTGGTTCAGTTGCTGGAAACACTCAGAGCATCTCTGTGGGAGATAGAGTTGTTTGCAAGGTAACTATGCTGATTAAAATCTCTCTTCATATTCTTTTTTGGTGTTGAGAATTTACGTGCGACTATGTTGACTTCTTGATTTTTTCAACAGGTTGACTATGAAAGGCGAACTCTTATTGCACCTAACCACACTTGTACACACATGCTAAACTTTGCTCTAAGGGTATGCTTCAGGATAGAAAGAAACTCAAACAAATTCTGTATTCTTTCTCTGCATGGTTGACCGACCATCTTGAAACATGAATGCAGGAAGTACTTGGTGATCACGTGGACCAGAAAGGTTCCATAGTTCTTCCTGAGAAATTACGATTTGATTTTTCGCATGGTAATATCACTTAATCACAATCAGCTCATTCGATGAATAAACAATTGTATTTGAAACACACATTATGATGTGAACAGGAAAGCCTATTCATCCTGACGATTTGAGAAAAATTGAGTCAATTGTGAACAAGCAAATAAAAGATGAATTAGATGTATTTGCAAAGGAGGCAACACTTACTGATGCGAAGCGTATAGTTGGCTTGAGAGCTGTCTTTGGAGAAGTAATTTCTTTTCATTCTATTTCGCAATCTTTTGATCTTGAGTTTTGCCTGCCAAATCTGTGGAAGTAAGTTCACTCGTGTTCTGATGTAGGTATACCCTGACCCTGTTAGGGTTGTGGCAATTGGTCGGAAGGTGGAGGATCTGCTTGCTGATCCAGACAACACAGAATGGTTATCAATTTCCACAGAACTTTGTGGAGGTTAGTATTTGCAGGATTATTCATCCCTTTTTCTCTTAGTTCTATTTCTCTTGTTTGTAAAATTTTGTTGTGGATGATGATCCAGGGACCCATATAACAAATACACGGGAAGCCAAAGCATTTGCTCTTTTATCGGAGGAAGGAATTGCAAAGGGTATCAGGAGAATAACTGCAGTTACTACCGACTGTGCTTTTAAGGCGATGGAGTTGGCATGCTCACTTGATCAGGAAATAAGTGAGGCTTCCAAGGAAGAAGGGAGTTCGCTGGAGAAGGTACTTTGCTTGAATTTCGTCAACTTTGATTGAGCATAATCAATTATATGCTACAGCACTTTTTGTTGAGTGGGGTTGTAATTGTGAATTGTTCAGGCCAAGGTTTACCATCTGAAATTTATTTCTAAGTTCCAAATATCTGTTTTTATATTTATGTTCTTTCAGAAAGTGGCTGCTCTGAGAAGCCGTGTAGATTCAGCAACTATTCCAGCTGCTATGAAAGCTGATTTGAGAGGCAGGATTTCCCAGCTTCAGGTACGCACATGAGCAGATTCTGACTTTGATTTCACTTCCAGAAGTTAATTATTTTAGATTAGCCACTAATTTCTTTGGTGAGCCAAGATCAAAAGTGAATGCTACTTTCTATCAGGATCAAGTGAAAAAGGCACAGAAAAAGATTGCTGAAGAAAATCTTCTGAAAGCTGTCAAAGTTGCAACCAAGATGGCAGAAATTGCCGCTTCTGATGGAAAAAGCTTTTGTGTCTCTCACGTTGATGTTGGTTTAGACACAAGTGCAGTTCGTGAAGCCGTTATCAAAGTTGTGGAACAAAAGGTTTGTAACTATAGTGTAACCTCTTTTGGCTTGCCCCCAAGGCGCAATTCACTTTGCTCTCTAATTCCTTTCTTCAATCTAAGAACATGAACTTGCATCTCTGATACCATAATTAAATTTAGTTATGGATCATCCATCCATCTTCATTTCTTTACTATCATACATGTTCTCGTAGTCTGTACTTTCATTACTTGCTCATTGCTTAGTAAATTTCAGGAAATATCAATTATGGTGTTCAGCACCGATGAAACCACAAATAAGGCTGTGATTTATGCTGGGGTGCCCCAAAAAGGAGAGAAGTTCAAGGAATTGGAGGTTTCAGAGTGGTTGTCAGCAGCCATTGGTCCTCTAAAAGGGAGGTGTGGGAGAGGGAAAGCTGGGCTTGCTCAAGGCCAGGTAAGGATTATCTTTGCCAGTTCATGGATGGAAGTGAAATTATTATATTATCAAATGATTAATTCAGAAAATATTGATCCTTAACCTTCTTTGATTAATTGCGGTATGGATGTTGCAAACGTCAGGGAACTGATGCATCGAATTTAAAGGAAGCATTGGAACTGGCAGAAAATTTTGCGTCAATGAAGTTGAGATGAATCGTCTCGGCCTACCAATGTCTGCCGAGAAAAAAGAAATGGAGGGTTACGGTCTCTCTTTCATTAGGCGACTTAAAAATTCTTGAAAAGATTGAAGAAATGACAGAAACAACAGATAAAAAAGGCAACTTCCACACTTTTTCTCACTTTTTCCTAAGTGCAAGCTGTAACAACTATCTCACTATCATGATTTTTTTCTGTGTGATTAAATTAAAAATACTGGTAATTTTGTACTCAACTATTTATTTCTGTTTTTATATGGAGATGATAATTAATCTATCCGATGGTTTATCCGAAGAAACTTTGGGCAGTCAACTTCGACGACGTGGATTGTGTTATTAACTGCCTCAGCTAGCATTATTTACTTCAGAAAATTTTAATAATAATAATAATAATAATTTTTTATTTTGTGTGTGTTTAATGCTTCATTGTTAGTGAATATATGTACTAGGATGATTTCTTAGAAGTCTCCGTTTAAAGAAAGAGAGCACCAAAATAGACTCTTTCAATGTCATAAATAGAATTTTACTTACTATTATTATTTTTAATTTCAGAAATTGGCCTCAACTCTCTCTCTGGTATAAAATTCTCCCTTTTTTCTCTTATATGGCTTTTTATTCCTTCATTCGAGAAAAAAAAATCATAGGCTCTGGGTCTGGCTGATCGTAGTACTTAATTTTTTTAAAGAGAATAACAAAGAAGGGAAATGAGAAGAAACAGTTTGTAGCACGAGGAGAAGGATGGAGGGCAACTGTCACAGGGTCAAAGGGTGATCGAATTTTTCGTTGCAAACTTCATTCGTACACGAGGTTGATGATTTTGCAATTCGGGTTCCTGTAGTGCAATTGAGGATCACTGTCCAACAACACCCTCTTTGTGACGCACCAAGGTTTGACTTTGATCTCAGCAAACCAATTCGATTTTCCTCGTTCAACAAGCCTTTCCAAGATTAATCACTCGAGTATGATCGACAGAATGTGAACTTTACCCGTCTATTACTCGTGGGGGTTGATTTGCCCACCAAACACCATGCCATGCCACACCCTAGTAACCGCAAGAACAAGCAACAAAACTCAAGACAAATTAATGGCACATGAGGATTAGGCAAAGGAACGTTTATTCACTGTGCAACTATTACAAAATGTTACACTTGAATCTCAATGGACAACTGTTCTCGGATGGATCTGCTCAACACTGAGGATCCTCCTCTATTTATAGCCTACCACTAGCTATTTACAATAGGTGGTTACCATAACCACTTCCCACATTATCCCACGTTCCCCTAAAGGTTCTCTTAACCAACAACAGCCTTGGCTCTCTGTCCAGCACGTGTCCCACGTTCTGCTCAATTTGAGCCATGTGTCCCAATCGCGAGGAACACCTTGGCATGTTCTCCATGTGTGCCAATACCAGTTCGGATCAGTTGCTTCACAATGTCCGCCACTGATGCCACGTATAGCAGTTACACCTGTCCAGCAACTGCTGCTTAGTTACAAGTCCGAGATTATAGGGTCACATGTTCCATGCCTTTGCTTACTGCTCACCACTGTGCAGTTGCAACACTTGGCCAATTGGCACACCATGTGCCCTATTATTTTGGTCACTCCTTGTAACTGATCATGAGTGCCCAGCACACTCATTTTTCCACGTTGCCCAACTGCAACAGTAGTTATCTGAACGTCCCCACGTTATCCCCATGATCCGCAATATGGGGTTGAGTAGTTATCATGTGCTAGCTCACTGATAACCAACTCAGTCATGTGCTCAGTTATGTGCCGTGACCATGAGCATCCGCCTTGGCCGTGTGCCCGCATCCGTGAGCATCCGCCTTGACCGTGTGCCCGTATCCATGAGCATCCGTGTGTTTTGGTCACGCACAAGCGACCCACACGTGCATCTCCGTCATGCTTCGCTGATCCGTCAGCGTGTGCCTTCCAAGGCACAGTTCATTGCCGTCCCGATAAGCCATTTGTGGCTCTTTGCCTCGCTCTTTGCCTCCTTCCCTAGGTAATGACCGTCACTTCACGGTTCTCAGCAACAAGGGGGTGACAGCAACTTATAATTTTAAAAAACAAAAAACACTGGAACTTAACTTGTCATATTGATAGGATTTATTTGGCTGCCAAACGGTATTTATAATACTTATTTATGTTATAAATGTAATAATAATAAAGTAGATGCTTATATAATGTTGATGTAATGTTCATAAAATTAATGATAAAACATTGATACAGTTGATGATACAATCAATTATTTAAAGAAAAAATTTATCAGAGTTGTTGATCTTTATTAATAAAGAAGAAATCAATTTCAGACCGTTAAAGATTACTTATAGTTTAAGAAAGAAACCTCTATAAATAGGGCTCTTATTATTCATTTCTATATCAAGAACTTTTTTAAGAATTATATTAATAAGAAAGCTCTAACTTTCTTTCTCTTATATATTTCTCTTTCTTCTTATTGTATTTTAGTTTTCTATTTATATTTTTGTAGTCAAGTTATTTTATTTTATAACACATTATCAACTCGAGTCTCTGCCGATTCTTCTTAGCTACAAGGCCGAGTTCTGTTGCTTCTTTCTTACTATTTAATCTTTTAAGTAATAATATATTTTTATTTTCAATGTCTAATTTAGCTAAACTTAAGTTTGTTGCTCTTGATATTATGAAAAATAATTATTTATTATGGGTTCTGGATGCTAAAATGTATCTTGATGCTAATGGTCTTGGAGAAATCATAAAATATTAAATTAGTGCATTATTTCAAGAATGTGTCCAAGCTATGATATTACTTCACCACCATCTCCATGATGATCAGAAAAATGAATATCTTACAATAAATGACCCTTTTACTTTGTGGAAGAATATGAAAGAAAGATATGACCACCTAAGGATGAGTGTGCTACTAAAAGCTAGGTATAACTAGAATCATTTACATTTCTAGGACTTCAAATCCGTTAGTGAGTATGACTCTACTTTGTTTAAAATAACTTCTCAATTAAAATTATATAAAGAGAATATTTTTGACTATAATATGTTAGAGAAAACACTCTCTACATTTTATGCCTCAAATGTGGCTCCTATAACAACAATATCGAGAAAAAAACTTTAAAAAATATTTTGAATTAATTTCTTGCCTTCTCATTGCTGAACAAAATAATGAATTATTGATGAAAAATCATGAAACTCGACTCAGTGACTTTGTTCAATTCCCAGAAGTGAACATCACAACGTATGATAATTGTGAAAGTAGCAAAAGTTGTCATCAAAATAGCCAAAGAAGTAGTATAATAATAAAAATTCACAAGGCAATAATATTAAAAATGCATGCCATCGATGTGGAATGAAAGGGCACTGGTCGTGTACTTGTCGTACACCGAAGCACTTTATTGATCTTTATCAGAAATCACTACAAAAGCGCAAAATGCTGAAGGCAAATTTTGTTAATCAAGCTCTTGAATATGACCATGATGATATGACAAATCTACATATTGCAGATTTTTTTGAACACCCTGAAGGTTGTTGATGGTAAACACATTCAGAAGATGTGATGTTTATTTTAATTTGTTTATGTTGTTTTAGAATTTCAAGTTTATATATATTTGTGTAATGTTCTTAGTAAGATTTTGTTTTATTTCATTTCCTCTTATTTCGAATTTAATTTTTCTGTTTTGAATTTTATTTTCTTATTCATTAGCAATGAATATTACCAAAAATTCTGTTGGATCAAGTATTCACCTTGAGGATATCTGTTTAGTTGATAGTGCAACAACACACACAATATTAAAAGATGAGAAATATTTTATTAATTTAAAATGGGCAAAACAAATATGGACACTCCAACTGGTAGTGCAAAATCAATTGAACTCTCTAGAAGAGCTCATGTATGCCTATCTAGTGGCACAAAAATCATAATTGATAATGCCCCATTCTCTCTCATGTCTCAAAAAAATTTATTGAGTTTTAAAGATATCTGCAGAAATGGATATCATGTTGAGACAATGAATGAAAAATGTATTGAATACCTTTGCATAATAAACAATATATCTAAAAAGAAATTAATCATTGAAAAATTTTCACGTTTTTCATTTGGATTGTACAATCCAAGAATAAGTACAATCGAATCAAACGTAACAATAAACCAAAAGTTTATTAACCCAGATACTTTTATTATTTGGTACAACTGTTTTGGCCATCCTGGATCAATTATGATAAGAAAGATAATCGAAAGTACACTTGGATATCGATTGAACAATAAAAGAGTGCTTACATGTAATGACTTCTCATGTGCTACTTGTTCTCAAGGTAAATTAATTATAAAGCCATCACCAGCTAAAATTAGGATTGAATTCCTAATATTTCTAGAAAGAATTCATGGTAACATATGTGGTCTCATTCATCTATCATGTGGATCATTTAAATATTACATGGTTCTAATTGACGTATCTACAAGATGGTCATATGTGTGCTTATTATCAACTCGCAACCTGCTATTTGCGAGATTACTTGTGCAGATAATTCGATTAAGAACACAATTTTCAGATTATCTAATTAAGAACATTCAATTCGATAATGCTGGTGAATATTCCTCACATGCTTTTGATAATTATTGCATGTCAATAGGAATAAATGTTGAACATCCTATAGCTCATGTTCATACACAAAGTAGTCTAGCAAAATCTTTTATAAAACGACTATAACTAATAGTTAGACCATTGCTTATAAGAACAAAACTCCCAACTTTAGTTTGGAGACATGCTATTTTGCATGTTGCAGCACTTGTGCGCATAAGGTCAATTAGATATCATAAATATTCTCCTTTATAATTGGCTTCTGGTTATGAACCTAATATTTCTCATTTAAGAGCTTTTAGTTGTGTGATATATGTGCGAGTAGCACTCCCACAACGTACTAAAATGAGACTCCAAAGAAGGTTGGGAATATATACTGAGTATGAATCTCATTCAATACTAAAATATCTTGAGTCATTAACAGGAGATTTACTTACTGCAAGGTTTGCTGATTGTCAATTGATGAAAAAACATCCCTAGCATTAGCGGGAAACAATAAGCCAATTACACAGGAGATATCTTAGAATGCAACATCTTTAAATTATCTTGATCCTCATACAAATTTAAGTGAACTTGAAGTTTAAAAAATTATTCATTTGCAAAATATAGCGAATTAGCTACCATATGCATTAACTGATTCCAAATGGGTTACTAAGTCGTATGTACTCGATGCAAATGCACCAATAAGGATCAAAATTCTAAAAGGACGACCCATAAGTGTTGCAGCCAATGAATCTAAACCATGCCTAAAGCGTGGTAAACCACTTGGTTCGAAAGATAAAAACCCACGTAAGAAAAAAGGTCAAGATAATAATAATTTCCTTATTGAGGGGATAAACAAGATTGAGGAAAGTAAACATTTATCTAATCATGAAACTCCTCAAGTAATTCAAGCACCTCAAATAGATAATGATGAAAACTTTATAAATTTTAGTAGCACCAAAAGATGCTGAAATCGAGTGGAAACCATTATTCATAATGCTTCTGCATATAATGTAGCCCTGGATGTTATGGAAGATGACTACGAGGCAAAATTTATAAAAGAATGTCCTTCCAAAGATGATTGGCCAAAGTAGAAAGATGTAATTCAATCTGAATTAAACTCATTGGCAAAACAGAAGGGTTTTGGACCTATAGTTCAAACACTGAACAATATGAAACTCGTTAGGTATATGTGGGTATTTGTGCGCAAAAGAAATGAGACCAATGAAATTGTCAGATATAAAGCCCGACTAGTTGCCCAAGGTTTTTTACAATAACCTTCGGTATCTTAAAACTTTGGTTATGGAGGAAAATCTTGATTTACGATGTGGTTATAACATATTTATATGGTAACTTTGATAATGAAATTTATATAAAAATCCCTGAAGGATTTAAAATGCGTGAAACACGTTCAAAATCTCGAGTTCATTGCTCTATTAAGTTGCACAAATCCTTATATGGATTGAAGCAATTGGGTCGTATGTGGCATAATCGTCTAAGTGAATATTATTAAAAGAAGGATATAAAAATGATCCAGTTTGCCCTTGTATATTTATGAGAAAATCTGGATCTAAATTTGTGATAATAGCTGTATATGTTGATGATTTAAACATCATTGGAACTCTAAAAGTGGTTTCAAAGGAAGTAAATTACTGAAGGAATAAATTTGAAATAAAAGACTTTAAAAAATAAAGTTATGCTTTGGTTTACAATTTGAACATATAGAAGATGAAATTTTTATTCATCAATCAAGATATGTTGAAAAAGTTCTAAAAAGATTTTATATGGATAAAACATATTTATTAAGTACCCCAATGGTCGTACGATCTCTTGACATAAATAAAGATCTTTTTTGACCAAGACAGTCAAAAACTTGTTGCTTACTTTATGTGCACACTTTTAAATAGATAAAGAGATGCAAAAATGCATTCTTTAGATAATGAATGAATAATATGCAACACAAATAAACCCTAGACATAAAGCAAATAATGCAACAATTTATAAGTGTAACTAGGGAAAACAATGTAGTATATTTAACAAGTAATAAACTTGGGGAGGCCCAAGGTCGAACCACAAGGATTGGAATAAATTTCTAAAACTAAGGTTTGCTACATATAATAAAATAAGAAAAAAATGAGAATGAGATGAGATAATGATAATATTTTGATAATGTAGGAGTAATAATAAGATGGAAGAGTTAGGGCATTAGAGTAGGCCCAA
>JAJIYU010003177.1:0-27597 GCA_030144865.1 Tinospora cordifolia | reverse complement strand
TTTCATTACATTAGGCGTTTCACACAATTTATTGTTTTGTTATCATCTAAGACCGAAAGAGTCTACAACCCTCGGTATCCCCTGTGTGGTCCGGGAGCGAATCCGGGGTAATGCCTGTTGGCCTGTTACCTTCGGGACCATGGTCCAAGGATGGGAGTCCGCAGTGACTCTCCGTCTGAAGACACAATCAGCTGTCGCAGTCAGCTCGGGTAGGGCCTACGATGACGCCCCAAGGCCAGTCACCGCGCCAGTACGTGGATTCATTAATCTTAATTTAATGTTCTTTAGTCGCACATGTCATTCCAAGTCATATGTGATCATCAATATATCATTTCAAGTAAATCAAAATAGATGCTATCAACCATTCATGGAATTTATCTAATTGAAACCTCTATCTAGCATGTTATGGCACAACATCCAAGCATCAAGATACATACACCAATCAACTCAACCATGATCAAACAAACAAGTCCTAGCATGCTTCTAAACAAGTCTTAAGCTAACAAACATCATGTTAAGCATTCAAAATTTGGATAAGGCTAGGGAGTACGGAAATCACACCCACATTTGTACTCCTCAAGCTTGTGCCTTGTTCCTCGCCGTGCACACCTCAATTTATCAATCTATAGAGTTTTTAAACAATGTACATGTGTAAGTCCAAGGCATTCATGGCACAACTTAAAAACCCTAGGGTTTGTGCTCTTTACAAATGTGTTTCCAATACACCAAAATCAATACAAAACAAAAGAAAACTAGTACATGTCGCATTACTGCAGCAATGCCGCGGTCGCCGGATTTTGGCGACATGTGCTTAACACTAAATGCTTGGTCTTTTAGTTTAAAACACGCATCAACTCAATGAAAACGGTTTAGAAAGCTAAGAATGCAAGATTTCAAGAGATTTTCGGGATTTACCTTAGCACAAATCCTTTCCAAGCTTGCTTCAACTCAAATCCACCCTTGTTGATGTGATTCTCGACGGATCTGAGCTTGAAGATGGTGGATAATGGTTTGAAGAGGCTCAAACCACCACCCTTAGAACCCAATAGAACACTTAGAAACTGAAGCAAACGAGCTAGAAGAGAGTTAGAGAAGAAAACCAATGACTTGCGGCGGAAATGTTCCAGATCTAGGGTTTTCTGCACATGCTTTCTTTATATAGAAACGACGGATGACCGCGGTCACTGTGTGATTACCGCGGTCGACAGAACGGTGTGCATCTTCTCATTTCTGAGTTTTTCATTTGATGACCGCGGTCATCCATTCATGGACCGCGGTCATCAGGTGTTTTTCTTGTATGATGACCGCGGTCATCCATTCATGGACCGCGGTCATCAATTGTTTTCTTGTGTGATGACCGCGGTCATCATTCCATGGACCGCGGTCATCAAATTGCCTTCCCTTGGTTTTCTCTGGTTTTCATTCGTGATGACCGCGGTCACCATTGGACCGACCGCGGTCACCAGAATGGTGTGTTTTCCTTAGTTCTGGGTTCCTCATGCAATGACCGCGATCATTTTAGACCGACCGCGGTCACCAGAATAAAATTTCTGGTATTCGGTGTTTTTCTTTGCCATTTCTTGCATTACTCGGGTTGGCATCACTCTTACACTTATTTATACTTATAATACATGGTTTTCGGGTATTTTGGCCATCTTGAACTCGTTTATTGAGTTTGTTATTCAACTTTCGCCATACATCAGCTACGTGGACGTCTCATAGACTTCCAGGGTATTACAATTAATATCATTATAGTTTTATTTTAAAGGTTAATCACTAATATAAGTTTTTATTTTTATTTTGAACTTTTTGCTTCAGCAAAGATTTGCCATTGATGAATCTCACAAGAAACTAACACTTCGAGCAATGGGCAAAAGTTTAAGGCAATACAAATCAAAGCTCACTAAGCAAATAAGAGATGCCAAAAGGGACAAAAATAAATCTATAGCACATATTCGTCCGATCAATGTGGATTCTGAAGAATGGAAAGAATTTATGAAAAATAGACTATCAAAAGAGCTTGAGGTATCCTTTTATTTACTTAAAATTAAGTTTATTTCTTTCTTAAGATTTATTACTCATGATCTTCTTATGTGTTATTGCACAATTTGTTTTATAGGTTAAAAGTAACAAGTTCAAGAAGATGAGGACCGATCAAAAAATCACACATACAATGAGTCGCAAAGGATATGCTCAATTGGAGCATGAAATGGTATAAGATTATTTAATGAAGATAGTATAAGTATAGTAAAAGTAAATTTTATGGGGCCTATTAAAATGTTTATTTTTGTAATTGAATAGAAAATTGAGAGTTCAACCTTCAATAACGAGGGTGGATGTACGGACACAAGGACATACCCGAAAAAAATGGTGAACCAGTCAATCAAGAAGTTGATGATACATTGGTGAGTGTTTTAAAATTAGTTGTACTTATATTTTTATTTATAATTGGTAAATAATTATTGATGATTGATATTAGCTTGTGTGATTTATTTGTACTATAGAAAATATTGCAAAAGTGTAGACAATCAATGTCAAGTCCAAGTGAAAAGGCCAATATTAAACAAGATGTTCTTGCTCAAGTGCTAAGCCCTGAGCAACGTGGTTCTGTTCAGGGACTTGGATTTGGAGTGACACCATCAAGCATTGATGCATCCATCAAAAGTTCAGGGAGGGTCAAGGAATTAGAAGAAAAGCTTAAAAGTCAACATGAAACAGTGAAACTTCTCACAGAAAAAGTCACAATGTTACTACTATTTATTTACACATAGAATAAAGAAGTAATGATTTTTTTTAAATTCTTTTTAATAGAGTCAAAGTAATAAAATTTTGGAAGATATAGCTTCAGGAAATCAAATTACTTAGGTACAATATTATTTTTTAATATTTTTATGGTTGTGTTATCATCACAAAAATCATATGTTTATTCACTTTTTTCTTAATGTAGTCATATCAAAGCAATAATAGTTGTAGAGAAAATGTTGTCCCTAAGAATATGAAATGCCATTTATTGCATTGGTACAACTTTAAAGATGAAGAAATTGTTGCAGAAGGTAGAGTTTCATCCACTGATCCCACATCAATAGTTCATGGTATGCCTCTTGGTAGAGATAATTGGAGGGTATGGGTAGAAGTTGTTTTCAACTCAGAGTTGCCATTGAGTAGACCAACTAATGAAGCAAAAATTCTTGGCGTTGCTACTGGAACAACTATTGGATGGCCTATGAGCTCAATAAGATTAATTTAAACAAGGTATAATGATACTTGTCTTTATCTACTTTAAAATTTTTGGATTTGTTATAATTCATAGAATTAAGATCTTAATTTTTCAATGAAGATGTGCTTCAATCTATAAAATATTTTTTCTTTTGTTGTGCTAGATAGATTTAAATTGGTGTTTTGTTAAATTTGTATTCATTTCTGACATTTGATTTAATATGGACATGTTGTAAAAATATTATAGTGTTAGAGTACTAGAAAAAAGAGTGGTTCTTGCATAGTAAGGGAATTAAACATGTTTAATAAAATCATATACTTCTCAATTCAATCAAAATTTAACTCTTCTCATGTTAAAGATTTATCTATGCAGGTGGTATAAAGTTGTTGGAAAGGTAAGATGACTTCATAGTAGAGAATGACTTTATAGTTTTTCTTCAATATTCACATGCTTCACAAAAAGAATCTAGAGAATAAACATTAGTCAATCCATTAGCATTCAAATGCACTTAAATATTGCCATGAATTATATTATGTTGCTAATTTGATAATTAGTTATGAAAAGAAATGAATGCATTTTCTTTTCCTTTCAAATTATGTTTTTGAGCGTTATTACTTTGATCGATTTTTATCATCTATTGTAGTACAAGTTTTTGGTTTTGAGATGTAACCAAAAGTGTAGTAATGAAACATCTTGCGATTTCTAGTTGAACTTACAACACTTATGTCACTTTTTTATTATTATAGTTTTTCTTTGTTTACGTGTGTATGAATGCCTTAAATAATGAATGGAACAGTAGAAGATCAAGAGGTTTTTGCGGGGTTATGGGTTGTGATGATGATATTATTTTGGTATGTATAATAGTTTTCATTTCTTTTAAAAGGACCTTTCCTCTCTAAATAAGATGAACAAACTTTATGCTATTTTATTTTACATTATAGGAATATACTATAATGATTGCAAGGTGAAAAGAGGATAATTTAAAAAAGAGTCAAAATGAGGCATTATTTTTCTCTTAAAGAGAGTCAAAATGGTTGTGTATTAATGTGAGAGTACTTAGTAGTGAATTTCATCTTAACTTAATAAATAATATAAGGTGTAAAATGAAGATTAAGATGAAGACATGAACATAGTTAAAATTTTTTAATGATATAAAATGTCATTTGTTAAGAGATTTTATCAGTTTCATTGTTATAGTTACATTTTGTAACTTTTTGTGTTTGATAGAAATTATAGTTGGTTTTTGCAGATTTCATTTTGCTTACAACTATGTATGATATTGGCTTGTGGATTGATTATGCTTAGGTGCATGAAATCACACATCTTATAACTTTTAATTGATATGCTTCATTTTAATTTATGATAAGGTTTGTGAGACATGAAATGTGAAAAAAGAATAAAGATACATTATAAGATTCTTTAAAAGTAAATTTTCTTTCATTATTTTTGCATGTGTTTTAATTATTATTTTTTTTTATTATGGTATAGATTAAAATTAAAACTTTTGGGCTGAAGAAAAGATGGACACTCATATTATGAAAGATCTTTTTTGTTGAAGAAAATATAACGTGACATGCTTACTTTTTTGTTTATTTATGTCACAACCCTTCCGGCGGGCCCCACAGGACCTCATTTCTGTGGCTTTTCACGGTAGGTGACTCATCGGTACGCCACGTGGTTTCATCCCCTTCTGGTGGGGCCCACGTGACGCTTCGCTACCCCCTCTCAGGGAGTTTTCTTTCGCCTCCGTAGGACTTGAACCTGGACCAACGGAAATAAGTACCAGATTTTGCAAGCTCCCACTACCAATGAAACAATGCATTCTTCCGAATTTCGAGGACAAAATTCTTTTAAGGGGGGTAGGTTGTAATACCCCGAAGATGTATGAGACAACCACGTCACTAGTTAACAACGAAAGTGGAATGACAAACTCAAGAAAAGAATCAAAACGGCCGAAAAGACTAGACAATCATGTATCATAAGTCTAAATAAGTGTAGGAGTGATGCAAATCCAAATAGCACAAGAAATGACAAAGAAAAAACATCGAATACCAGAAATTTCATTCTGGTGACCGCGGTCGGTCTAGAATGACCGCGGTCATTGCATAAAAACCCAGAAAACAAAGGCAAGATTACCATTCTGGTGACCGCAATCCACATTTGGGTAACCGCGGTCATCATTCAAAAATCCAGAAAAAAATAACACTGATGACCGCGGTCTTAGAATTGGTGACCGCGGTCATCATATGGAAAAAGCCCAGAAATGAATTGCACACCGTTTTGTTGACCGCGGTAATCCCACAATGACCGCGGTCATCCGTCGATTCTATATAAAGAAAACATGCGCAGAAAACCCTAGATCTGTCATTTTTCCGCCGCAACTCGAATGTTTTCTTCTCTAACTCTCTCCTAGCTCGTTTGCTTCGTTTTCTAAGTGTTCTATTGAGTTCTAAGGGTGGTTTGAGCCCCTTCAAACCATTATCTACCGTATTCAAGCTCAGATCCGTCAAGAACAACATCAACAAGGGTGGATTTGAGTTGAAGCAAACTTGGAAAGGAGTTGTGCTAGGTAAAATCTCGGAACCTTCTTGAAATCATGTTTTCTTAGCTTCCAAAACCGTTTTCTACTAGTGAAAACTATTTTCAGTGAGTTGATGTATGTTTTAAACTAAAAGATCAAGCATTTGGTGTTGAGTACGTGTTGCCAAAATCCGACGACCGTGGCAATGCTTCGCATTGCCGCGGTAATGCGAGATGCACTAGTTCCCTTTGGTTTTGTATTGATTTTTGGTGCATTGGAAGCACATATGCCTAGATCACAAACTTGGGGTTTTAATTAGGCCATGTATGCCTTAAACTCACGCATTTTGATTGTTTTAAAACCTATAGATTGATAATTTGAGGCGTACACGACGAGGAACAAGGCACAAGTTTGAGGAGTACAAAGGTGGGTGTGATTTCCTTACTCCCTAGCCTTATCCAAATTTTGAATGCTTAACATGATGTTTGTTAGCTTAAGATATGATTAGAAGCATGCTAGGACTTGCTTGATTTATCTTGTTTGGAGTTGTTTTGGTGTATGCCCTTGATACATGATTGCTTGTGCCATAACATGCTAGATAAAGATTCCTATGAGATGAATTCCATGAATGGTTGATAGCATCTATTTTGATTTACTTGAAATGATATATTGATGATCATATATGACTTGGAATGACATAGCATCTATTTTGATTTACTCGAATGATATATTGATGATCATATATGATTTGGAATGACATGTGCGACTAAAGAACATTAAATTAAGATTAATGAATCCACGTACTGGCACGGTGACCGTCCTTGAGGCGTCATCGTGGGTGTCCCTACCAGAGCTGACTGGGACAGTTGATTGAGTCTTCGGACGGAGAGTCATGACAGACATCCATCCTTGGATCGTGGTCCCGAAGGTAACAGGCCAACAAGCGCTACCCCGGATTCGCTCCCGGACCACACAGGGGATACCGAGGGTCGTAGACTCTTTCGGTCTTAGATGATAACAAACAATAAATTGTGTGAAATGCCTAATGTAATGAAAATGATTGCATGTTTTGTATTCTGGTTTGTATAATGCTAGCGATGTGTAGGGATGATCCACTGGGCTCTCGAGCTCACCTATTTTCTATTACAGGTGATCATTGACACTGCGGAAGTAGGCCAGCACACGGGCTGTTTTTGGGTAGTGACCTCGCTGGGAGGTTGTTATAGTTTTTATCCAGTTCTATTTGAGTTATTATCGTATCATTTTGTATTTAAATTAACTGGGCATGTGTCTCTCTGATTTTGAACTGTTTCATATGAGAGTTGATGATTTTGGAACTTAGGCCCACTAGGCCATGTTTTATTTTTCATATCATGTTTTGGAAATGAATTTGAAATGTGATTCCGCTACAAAGTGTTTTATTCAGCCGAATATTGATTCATTATTGATTTATGAATGAGTTGGATTCCGCTGCATGTATTTAAATGAATTTCATGTCTATCGAAAGAAACCATGGTTTGATGGCCATTGTACAGTTTAATTTTTCACATCATAACCTATTTAATAGAAAGATAAGAAGCTGAGACTGAGAAAGAAAGAAACCGAACCACGTGGCCTCCGGTTCTCGGCGAACGAACGAATGAAAGAACGAACGGGCGCGCACCCTCTCCGCGCGCGGCCCAAGCGACGGATCGTCGCAACCGAGACAGAGACAGAAAACCGGGAGCCAGGGTGTCACAATTTATATAAATAATTTTGTTATTTTACATATAGTCTTAGATTTCATTTTATATGTTGATATAAATGTAATACTTAAACACTTAAATATTAATATAATATGCATTTTATTTTGTATTAATGATGTACATGAGTTACAAACTTTAGATTATATTATGTTATACAAATTTTAAAAGTAGTTAGATTATTTAAATTTGAAGTAAATATTATAATTAAAAAAATGCTAAATTACAAGATTAAAACATGTTGTTGTTAAAATAATTTATTACAACATACATTGAATGTCATACAATGAATGATGTTATACATTTTTAGAACATGCAGTTGTATGTCATAATTAATTTTATGGCATGAATTATGAAAGTTGTAATCACATTCACAACATGCATTGCGAATGTTATATTTAAATTTTACAACATGCATTTTGAATGTCATAGTAAGTTATTACAACATTCTCAATGTATGTTGTCTTGTAGCATTTACAAATACATTGAGAATGTTGTAATATTTTAATATAACATTTAAAATGCATGTTGTAAAATATAAATACAACATTCACAGTGCAGGTTGTGAATGTGATTAAAACTTTCATAATGCATGTCATAAAATTAATTATGACATGCAATTGCATGTTGTAAAAATGTATAACATCATTCATTGTATGTCATAAAAAATAATTACAAGGACATGCAATGCATGTTGTTGAATACGATGACCTTTTGACAGCATCTTAATACACTACATGTGCTTGCAAGTTGTCATACGTCGAAGATGACTTACATTGCATGTTGTTGTAGACCGAATGAGTGATAATTAGAAGTATAGTCTATTATTGTCCAGACTAGACAAGAAGTGAGACTGACTCTACTTTTGAAAAATGTAAATGTGCATGTGTTTTATTAAATGATGCATTGAACACAACATGATCACTGTGTTAAATGCATGTATGTATGGCTTAATGTGCATGATGAATTTAAGTGTTTTATTTAATTTGATTTTTTGTATGATTATTTAATTTGATTTTCTGTATGATTTTCTATAAAAAAGGGGAGAAACTAGTACAAGAAGGGTAGTCAACTCTTCAATCACTGCTGTGTGCGTAGGTTTAATTATTTTGTGGGTTGTATTTTTGTATAATTATAATTATCGCTGTATATGTAATATCATTAAAGGGATTTGAATCTGTTTATACTAGTTAAGAGTGAAGAACTTTGTAAATTATGAACTACGAGTTATGATTGATGATAACATGTGGTTTACTATTATCTGTTGTGAACTGGTGAATTGATAAAGTGTTTATCAGGTGATGAATTTATTTATAATAAGTCCAAATTTTAGGGGAGACTCTATCGAAATTTTTGTATAGATATTGAGTTGTATTGAGTGTAAGAGGCTGATATAGTATTATATACGTAGGTGTAGCATATATAATATTATGTGTCGATCGTGACGTCACTTTTACGAAGTAGGTTGTGACAATATTAATTGTTTCAAATAGTCATTTATTAAGAGTAAGGCTAAAATCACCCAACAAGTGGATTAGTTTACCTTATCACTAAGTTCACCCCACCCCATTTTTTTTTTAAAATGATGTATTCATGTTAGTCGTATTGCATACTAACATTATTATATATATTTTTATACATTTTGCATGGTTATAGATAGAAAATATGACATATTTATTTATAATTAGATGCATGACCATTTATATTAGTATTGCATGTTATTTACGTATTTAGAGAATTTAAATATAATTTTTATATATTTATAATTGTGATTTAATGCTCGAGGAAGGCTTTTTATTGTTTGTGCAAGTTTATATTAATAAGGAAATTATAAAAAATGTCGAAAAAATTAACTTAATAACATAATTATATGCACATTTTTTACTTAATTACGTGTATATCGTATATTGTTAATTATTATCGAAAATACTGAAATATATGTTGTGATGTTCTTTTTCCTCATTCTTCTTCTTGTAAAACCTAAACTCAAAACAACTTCCAACAAACCCTACTCTCTAGAATCCAAATTCTAGGGATTTTTAAAAACCCATCAAATGATCTCGCTAAAACTTTATCCACTTTTGTAACCCTCTATGATTTTCGAAGCCATAGCATATAAAGAATGGAATAAAGATTGAAGAAGGTACTACAGTGATTCAATTTCAGATCTCACTGAAGTCTGATCATGAAAAGTGGTTTGAAGCAAGGAGGTTTGGGTTTTTCAGGAGAGTTTGAGGTTTTACTAGAGTCAAATGGTGGTGACGTTATGTGCGTCAAGGTCCGGTCATAGAGTTCTAAAGGGGAATCGGCCATGGCCTAGGATTTACGTGTCTTGAGTTTGTTTGGACTAGAAATGGACTACAAGAAATTAGGTATATGATAACACACAATGTAAGTCGTCTTAGACATACGACGACATGCAAGCGTATGTTGCCTATTCAGATGCTGTTAAAGGTCTTAGTATTCAACGACATGCATTGATTATCCTCCTAATATATTTTACAACATGCAATGAAAGTTGTTACAAATTTTTATAACATACACTTGCTTGTTGTAATTAATTTTATGACATATATTGTGAACGTTGTAATAATATTCACAACATGTACTACGAATGTTATATTTATATTTTACAACACGCATCGCAAAAGTTGTAATAAGCTATAACAACATTCCTATCATATGTTGTCTGATAACATTCACAACTTAGACATGAACATTGTTAAAAGAAGATTTAAAGACGTTCATTATTTGTTACAATTATTATTGTTAAGATATAATTTGAGTGTTCTGATTTATTATTTTTTTAAAAAAATTTAACATTTACATTAAACTTAAAATTGTAGAACATCAATGTAATTCATTTACAAACTTTCCAAATTATACACATCATTGAAGCAAAATTAAATACATATTATATTAAAATCTAATTGTTCAACTATTACATATATATCAACATCAAAATAAATTTAAAAAAAATGATATATATAATAACAAAATTACTTGTATAAATTTACAAAAAAAAAAAAAACAAAGAAGTAAAGTCACACTATATTTGTCTTCAATAAAAAAATCTTCGTGTCATGATTCTCAATCCTTTCTTTAATTCAAAACTTGTAACTTTTACCTGCACCATAATCATAAGAAATATTGGTTAAAAATGTATAAAAAGATAGTAAAAGAAAATTATATTAAAAGAATTTAATAATGTATCTTCCTTCTATTTTCAAATTTCATGCTTCAAAGTTAGGATGAAACATATCAATTCAAAGTTGTATCATTGGTGCTTTCATGTACTTGGGCATAATCAAAATGTAAGCCAATATACATAGTTGTACATAACAATATAAGGCAAAATAAAGAAAAGACAAAGTTCACATAAATCAAATCTAACTCTAAGATTAAAGAGCCAAGAACTAGTTTTTGTAAACAAAATGAACCTGCAAAGATAAATAACAATCTCCATCAAAGACACAAATAAGTTACAACATGGAACTATAACAATGAAATTAGATAAAATCTTCCAACAAATATCATTTTACATTACTACAAAGTTTTGAACATGCTCATGCGTTTATCCAAATTTTCATTTTATACGTTATAATATATATTAAGATAAGATGGAATTCATTGCATCCCACTATAACATTATGAGAAGCTCTGAATATACAATGACATCCATCAATCAAATGCATATCTAATGAAATAAGGCAACATAAGGGTTCATAATTTTACTTCAAAGCAACGTAAAAACTTTTTGAAGAGCTCTTAAGCAGCTCTTCTAAGCGAAATTCTCCCAAGGATGTTCATAACAAGATCATAAAAGAAATATAATCAAGGGATATAATTCTAAAGGTTCAAAAGATCTTAGGTTGGCAAGATGTCTCACCAAAAATCTCAATGAGGATAAAAAAATTATTAAAAAATGAAAATATGAATGCAAAAATATAAAGAATACAAGACATATAAAAGAAATAATTAGCCTCAAGAGAGATGAAAATGAAACCCATTTATTAATTTTAGTTAGATGGTAAAAGGAAATCCTAATTCTTAAAGATACATAAAAACCCTTACTCACGCTCTACCTTTCTCGCCCATGAAAGTTGAAACCTTAAAAATCAAATCTCAATACAATCAATAAAAAGGATGATTTGGCATCACCATGCTTAAATGAAATGGTTAAGAATACTTAATCTAAATTCAAAAAATAAAATTATCACCACTGCCCACTACCCACAAAAACCTCGTCTCCCACTATTTCATTCATTATTTAATGCATTCACTTACATAAAGAAAGAGAAATTATAACAAAAAACCAACACAAGCACTATGAATCCAACTCAAATTTTGAAAATATTCCATTACTACAGTTTTGGTCTCATTTGAAAACAAAAAGCATTTACCACAAAAGATGATAAAGGTAGTTCAAAGAGATAAACCTCAATGAAAAATATAATTTCTAACAATAAAACAACAAACCTTCATTTCTTTTCATAACTCATATTATTAAGTAAACAATACAAAATATAATACATGACACTAGCTTATGACATTTGTGAGATGGGCATTTGAAATGCTAATGTCATGAGTCAAATAAATATGATTTTAGGATTGCCTAAAGTTTATTTTCTACAACCACTTTGCTGAGCACGTTTAATTCCCTAAATATCCAAGAGCTCCTCTCTTTTCTAGTACTTTTGCACTACAATACTTTTGTAGTAACTTCATGGTAAAGCAAAATTCAAAAGTGAATAGCCATTCAACAAAACACTAATTGTCCAACAAAAAACTCTATAATTAATTATATCTAGCACAACAAAAGAAAAAAATTTATAGATTGAGGCAAACCTTCATTGAAAAATAGGATCATAATCATATGATTCATAAAAAATTCAAAAATTTCAAATTAGAGAAGAATGAGTGTCATTATACCTTGTTTACATTAATCAGCTTTTAGGCCTTGCAATATTTGTTCTAGTAGCATCACGAAGAGCTTTTCTTTCATTGATTAGTCTAATCAAGGGCAACTTTGAGTTGTTCTAGTAGCATCACCAATAGTTGTTACATATCCCAAAACCCTCCTTTTCCTCCTCTTCCTTTTCTTCTTTTTCTAAAAAATTATTGGCTTTGTGTATTAGAAACCCAAGCAATTAGGTTGCAATGCTAACAAAAGCAACACCATAATTTTTTTTTAAGAAGAAGATTTTCAAAAAACAAAAATGAAAAAGACAACTACAACAAGAATAGAATTTTATGGCATGGTAACTAATGTATAAAATTTTTTGGCATTGTAACTAATGCATTTTTAGTAAATTCAATCAAAATAGTAAGAAGAAAAGACAAAATATTTTTCTCCTTGAAGAATTATGAATTACATATTTTCAGTCAAACCTACAAATAATATAGATTAACTAATTAAGGGCCAATTATTTTCCCTAACCATTAATTAGCCCTAAGTTAGATCAATCCTAACTCACAAAGTTCTCCCTCAAGTAAATCTATACATCAAACTACTAGGTTCTATTCATTGTTTGTTTCACTTCATCCTCATGACCAAAGATGAACTTATAGACGAAACAAGTTTCACAACTTAACAGATGCTTGATTGTGTGAAGAGAAGGAACTGATTCATTCGCACAGTTAGTTCGAAGCAATATTACATTTAAGAGGAGAATGAAACAAGTCATGGCGTGGTAGCCAAATCCTAATCGTGCATTGGCATAAGAAGCAATCGACAAATTAAGAATTGGGATCACTATTGACACCCCAAGAAACCAATCAACAGATTTCTATCTATTCACAAAAAACCCAAAAACTAGGGCTTGTAGTTTAAACCATATGAACAAACCTCTTCTCTTCTCGCTATGAAAGAACCTGCTTCATTTTCTCTATGAACTCACCATAGACTATTTACCTCTTCGCTGTGACCACAGACGACGCAACTTCTTCCTCGCACCACACACCTTCTTCCTTGAACCACACACCTTATTCCTCTTTGTTGTGAACGCACTGCACGCCTTCTTTGTCTTCACTAGGAACGCAACTTTTTCTTGTTCATTGTGGATGCATTCCTTCTTCCTCTTCTCTTCCTGTTATGAATATACTCTCAACTCACTTTCTTCCTCTTCTGTTTTCTTCCTCTTTACCTCTGTTTTCGTCTCTTTCTTCTTCCCCTACTTTTTTTTTTGGTTTTTTTTCTTTTTAACCTACAATGTTTTCTATTCACAATATATCAATTTTTTAGAAGCTATAAGTTAAAATGTATTATATTATATTATAATTAATATTTACATATTACACACTATGTCCTTTTCTAAATTAAATTTTAATTTATGATGTTATTTTATTTTTATAATAGTAAAAATAATATCTATTTTATTCACTAAAATTGATTTTTATAATTATGTTTACCATTAATATTTTATTTACCATTTTCACTTAAAATGGACTCAAAATTACTTTTTTTCATTTTAGAAATGTAATTTTTTTAACATTTCACTCAAATGGATGCAAATTTCTAACACGTGAAAAAACAAATTGCTTTCATTTTGAATGAAATAAAAAAAAATTGCATTTCTGAAACATAAAAAATTTAAATATGTTTTTAGTGAAATGTTAAAAAGAAAATTACATTTCTAAAATAAAAAAATAATTTCAAGTCCGTTTTGAGTGAAATGGAAAAAAAAGTCTCTTAGGCCTTTATTATTTAAAAAAATTTAAACCTAATGAAATGAAGGACTGAAGACTCCTCAATTTGAAAAAAAATTAGACCAAATGAATTACATTGGAAAAAAATAAAGGCATTGCAAAAGACGCTTAAAAAAAAAAAGGCAGTGCGCAAAAGAGTGAAGACACCTCCAGGCAGAGGGCGTCTTCACTAACTGACATTATAAGAAAAAAAAAAGACATGCCTTCACTCAAGCAATCCATTATAAAAAATAGTGCATTTAACCCAAATCGCACAGCTTGGAAGACAATGGAACAATGGACCTCAAATGACACAACTAATTTGGGAAAATAGTGTAACAATGTTCGCTAAAGGTAAAAGGGGTCTTCAATGCCTTCAGTTTGGGTGTTTTGAGTGAAATGTAAGAAAAAAAGACTTTTTTTTACATTTTTAAAACACGAGAAAAATTTTACGTCCGTTTTGAGTGAAATGTAAAAAAAAACCCAATTTTTTTTTACATTTTTGAAACTTTAAAAAAATTTTGCAACTTTAAAAATTTCTGCAACAGTTTTGAGTGAAATAATATATATATATATATCGTGCAATAGTTTTGAAGTGATGAAGAACAAGCAGAAATTGCAATTTTCGAGCTTGCACCACTAGGAATAGCTATAGATCGTGCAAAACCAATGATGTGTCTAATTAGTTTCTAGTCGAGCTTAGAGTTCTTGTTGTTTTGGTTTCAGATCTGATTGAAGTCTAATTAGGAAAAGTGCTATGAAGCAAGGAGGCTTGGGTTTTTTAGGAGAGTTTGAGGTTTTACTGGAGTGAAATGGTGGTGACGTTATGTGCATCAAGATTTGTTCACATAGTTCAAAGGAAAAATATGCCATAGCCTAGGATCTGCATGTTTTGAGTTTGTTTGGGATTGGAAGTAGAAATTTTTGGCATTTTGAGAATTGAAGTGATGGAGAACAGGCATAAATTGTAGGTTTCGAGCTTAAACACCACCAGGAGTAGCTATAGATCGTGAAAAAACGATGATACCAACTGGAAGTGGAAATTTATGGTGTTTTGAGAATTGAAGTGATGGAGAGCAAGTAAAAATGGCAAGTTTTGAGCTTAAGCACCAGTGGGAGTAGCTACAGATCATGCAAAATTGATGATGTGTCTAATCAGTTTTAGGTCGGACTTCGAGTTCTTGTTGTGGATGATGACACCACTTGCCTTAGGATCTTGGAGCAGATGCTACAGAATTGTATGTATCATGGTATGCTTGTCATGTTTTTTTGGCAACTTGCTCTGTTTTGCTTTGATCAAATGGAGATCAAAGCATGCATTTTCTAGTCATTCTCCGAAGCAGCAAAGAACAACGATAGTGATAACCCAGCGGCTTCTCTCTCTTGTTTTTCTTGTCCAGTAGATGTGAGGCAATCGTTGTACATTACAACAAAGCAATCGACAAGGTGTTGGAAATAGAGATGAACCAGACACGAATAGCAGCAGTAGGACCATCTACTATATTTGATGAAGGTAGCGGTGATCTATTGATACCAACAAATCAAATCTGAACACTCGTATTACTTTGTATACACACATTATTTGTACGTTATACTAATACAATACCAATAAATCAATTTTGAACACTGTTATCCTTTTATATACACATGTTATACTGATGTCATTCAAAAATAATACTAACAGATCCTTTCTGAACAAATATCACGTTGTATACACATGTTATACCAAAGTTACACATGCTATATACTAGTGTTTTTGAGATATTGCAACATATCGCATTCTATATACAGAAGTTATACATGTTGTATACCAGAGTTTTAGATTTGCTAATTGATTATTGTAACAACCCATAATTTTTATGACACGTGGATATGAGGTATGTGTGTATAAGCATGTATTACATACGTACATATATATATATATATATATATATAGATATAGATATATATAATGTCATGTGGGAAAAGAAAATGCAATTTATAAAGAGGGTTGGGAAAAAAATTAAATAAATAAATTGGGTGATTTAATGATAATAATAATTGTAATAATAATGATATTATTGTTGTTGTTGTTGTCGTCATCGTCGTTGTTGTTGTTGTCGTCGTCGTCGTCGTTGTTGTTGTTATTATTATTATTATTATTATTATTATTATTATAGAATTATAAATAATGGAGATGGATATTATAAATGGGTATATATATGATTTATGATTGTTTGTAAATAAAAATAAAATTGGGAATGAGTTATATAAGGTTAGTTGTTATGTAATTATTTATCTAAACTAGGTTATAAATGTAATTATTATTTTATATATATAAAATCAGGTGGTGGCCATTTTTTTTCAATCGTGGTTTTCTTTTTCGGTTCCCATTTCCAGAGCATGCACAGAGTAGAACAAAACACACGAAAGGGAAAAAAAGGAAAATCTAGATAAAAATGCTAGATAAGCTCATACTACGAACATAGGGGTATAATTTTTACTGCAAGGAGTGTTTTATAGTAGTACCTAAAAATGGGGTATTCCTCTACTGCAAGTAAAACTCGACAAAAATTATATCAATACACTCCTAGTGATACGTAGATCCTAGATATGTAGTTAGTTTTCATTCGTTTGTCCCGTATATACCAAAATAAATACTCAAAGTTGAATAATCTTTAGATGAGCTTTTGGGTATGTTAAACCCAAATAAAACTTTGATTGGAACTCATAGGGATGTAGACAATGAAAATTCATACCCATCGATACCAAATTCATAAATTTTGGATATCAATTGAATTTTTGGTGAATGATTGACTAATTGAGTTATTTGTGAAAATTAGAAAAAAATAGTAAAAATATATTTGGGGAGCCTATTTATTTTATTTTTTGCTATAAAAATATGGTATATGAGCAAAAAATTAATTTTAAAGGTTATTGAGAATATTCGCACTAATGCGCAGCCATATGTGAGGTCTAATGCATGTATGTAATTAAAAATGAAAAACAAATGCATTAGAAGTTATTTATAAAAATGAATTAAATTTGATTTGTGCATATAAATTGACTCCGTGATAGGATAATTTTGGTGGATTGGAACCTAAATTTTGGAGTGGATACTAAGAATTGATTGGATAGTAGTTTTGGTGATATTATGTCAAAACCCTTAATTTTTATTAAATAAAAACTGATGCAGATGAAAATATATATTATATACAAAATGATGGATTTTGTATTACTGGATTTTACAATAAATTTGTAAGATACTGGTTATTATAGTAGGAAGTGAAATACGTGCCCAGCGAGTTAAGTTGTTGATATTCTGTGAGTATTTCTTTATTTTGGTCATTTATATGGCATTGTAGATATAAAATTAATTTGAATGTAAACATGCTATTTGTATTGATATTTGTTGCATTTGGTTTGAAATCTATAAAATTGTATTTACACGGAAGCATGTTTTAGATTTGTAAGAGTAGATCTAAAATATGATATCGTTTCGATGGACTGAGCCATGGGGAATAATACTTCTTATGTGATAATCCATGTGAGATTGAGCCATGAGAAGTATCAACTTTTCTCCATCTGATAATCCTCGAAATGATTTGTGGAGTTGGCGATAATTAGAGGTATAGTCTACTATTGTCCAGGCCAGACAAGAAGTGAAATTAACTTTAGTTCTTAAAAATGTGAATGGACATGTGTGTTATTAAATGATGCATTGAAAACAACATGATCATTATGTTGAATGCATGTATGTATGGCTTAAATGTGCATGATGAATTTAAGTGTTTTATCTAATTTGATTTTTTACATGATTATTTAAATACATCTAAATGTAATAGATAAAGATTATTCATTGGGCATGTTATCGTTTACTTATTATCCCCAACATTTCAAAAACAAATAGAAAAGGAAAGAGGCCAACATAGGAAGAGTAGTTGATTCTTCAGTTACTGTTCTGTGCGTAGAATTAATTATTTTGTGGGCTGCATTTTTGTGTAATTATAATTATCAATGCATATGTAATATCACCAGAGGGATTTAGATTTGCTTATACTAGGTATGAGTGTGAAAGGATGTGGACTTTAAATTATGAATTATGATTGATTATAGTATGTAAAATATTATTTGTTATGGACTTATGGATTGATAATATTGTTTATTAGGTGACGATTTTTATTTGAGATAAGTCAAAGTTTTAGGGGAGACCCTATTGAAATTTTTGTGTAGATATGGAATAGTTTTGAGGGTAAGATGTTAACATAGTATTATATACGTAAGTATAACATAACAATATTATATGTTGGTTGTAACGTCATTGTTAGTAAGTGGATTCGATAATGTTGGTATCAGAGCCCTAGGATTTTAAAAGCCTTAAAAGGATAAAAGTTTTATATGATGTTATGTTTGCTTATATGGGTATTTAAATCAATAGTTATTTTAGGCTAACCAGTACCATGGATTTCGATCTTGATGAAGTTTTATTTGCTTGTAAACTTCAGTGTTGAAGGGAAAAACAAGCAAGATTAGCAATGGATCCTAATGAAAAGTTGAACCAGACACTTGAAGCTATACTTGCCTCATAGCAGTAACAAAAGGCACTACTAGCTATTCTACTAGCATAGATGCAGGCCAACGGACCAGTTCCACAGAATGTGCTAGTGGAAGGGGAATAGAGTAGTGGCAGTGCCCCTATGAGAGGCAGAGCTAAACCAGTTGTTGATCCTATTCCAGTCAGGCTAAGGTGGCAGCACTTGTGGATTCCAATACTGACAGAGACAAGTATGAAAAGGTAATGAAAGTCTTCAAGCATACTGTCCTATTGAGTTTCTAAGTGGTCTTGATCATGAAATTGTAGAAAGGTGGATGAACAGGATGGAAACTATCTTTGAGGATATGCAAGCTTCAGATGTAGAAAAGGTGAAACTAGCTATATTCAAATTGGTTGACAAAGCAGATGACTGGTGGAGACGAATGACCACTAGAGGTGTTGAGGTTAAAACATGGATTAAGATGCAATTATCAGGGGTGCGCTCTACCACTGAGCTAATAGCCCATCGAGTGGGCCTCCATTGGTGGCTCACTATGCCAAAAGCGAGAGAAACCCCATCCCTCTCTTTCCTTTTTGCGCCCCCATTCATTGGCTCATTTTTCATCGAACCATACAGATCGCTCTAGCAATGATGGAATGTATATTCTAGATGTGAGAAAGATAAGAAAGAAATGAATTTATGCATCTCACTTAGGGAAGTATGACAGCAAGGGAGTATGAGCAAGAGTTCAATCAATTAGCTTTATTTTCTCCAGAGATGGTAGCCATAGATGAGCTTCGAATGTAACGGATTTGAGATGAGTATTGTGATCACATTTGTGAGGGGTTAGCTTTAGTAGGGATATAGACGTACGTGCAAGCAACTAGACAGGTTGGAAATTTTAAGGCTGCCTAAGCTAATGCCAGGATGAGGAGAGTCGCTGCTACGGGGTGATGGTAACATCGCTAACCACACTAAGCGCACCAGTAGGACAGATGAGTCCAACTATGGTAGGGAGGCCATATTATCAGAAGAGAAGGCCAGTACCTAATAAGAAGCCCAGATATAATGGTTAGGGTAGTAGAATGGAGGCATTTGCAGCTCCAGTTGTGATAGAGCCAACACCACTACTGGCACCATATATGGTAGGGAGAAGTGTACCATAGCCAAGGAGACTATAGCAATAGACTGGGAGTAGACCTTATATGGCAATAGGAGGTATAGGGTTTCAAGTTGCATCTTTTGCTTCTAGATCTGGCAGACCACCCTTTATTTGTTTTAGGTGTGGGATACCAGGACATAGAGCTTTTCAGTGTCCACAATCTGCACTCCAGAAATCTTCTACTGTCTAGGGAGGTGGAATTGTAGCTGGGACACGTGAGTAGACTAGAGCAATAATAGAGCCTGATCCTGATTCCAGCAAACAACTCTTTGAAGGTATTATCAATATTTGTAACACTCCTATATATGTTTCGATAGATGCTAGATCAATTTTATCATTTATTGTTAGACACATGGGAGATAGATTGCATTTGTCACCTGTTAGGACTAGCACACCTTTGATTTTAAGTATAACAGTTGGGAAAGAATATCTCCAAATATGGTGTGTGAAAATTGTGTGGTAAAATATGACAGTCATGAAATGATTGTGAGTCTTAGAGTTTTGAAATTTCTAGAATTTGATGCTATTCTAAGCATGGATTGGTTAGTGACCTATCATGCATGTGTTGATTACATCTCTAAAAGAGTAGCCTTTCAGATACTAGGTCAACCCTCATTTGTATGTAGAGGTATTACATCTTCACAACTTCCTACTCAAGGTCATGTGGCTACTGAGGAAGAAGTAGGAATGTTGGTTGTTATTTGTTCAATGGTGGAAAAGGCAAAAGACATCCAGTTAGCTGATATTCCTATAGTTTGTGACTATCCTAATGTGTTTCCAAAGGATTTGCCGGGGTTACCACCTAAATGGGAGATAGATTTTATTATTGAATTGATGCCTAATGCTAAGCCTATTTCATTCTTCCATATCGAATAGCACTGAAAGAGTTGCAGGAATTGAAAGTGCAATAGATGAGTTGATTACTAAAGGATTTATTAACCCAAGTATATCACCTTGGGGCACACTTGCACTGTTTGTAAAAAAGAAGGATGGAGGCTTATGGTTGTGTATTAATTATCATCAGTTGAATAAGGTGATTATAAAGAATAAATATCCTTTGCCCCGTATTGATGATTTATTTGATCAGCTGAATGGTGCCAAATTCTTTTCTAAGATTGATTTGACATCTGAATATCATCAGTTAAGAGTTTGAGAAGAAGATATGCTAAAGAATGCTTTTAGAACAAGATATGGTCATCATGAAATTCATATGATGCCTTTTGGATTAACTAATGCTCTTACTTTGTTTATGGATTTAAGCCATATCTTGATCAGTTTATTATTGTGTTTATTGATGATATCCTCATATATTCTAAGACTCAGGAAGATCATGAACAACATCTCTATATCACTTTGAACACTTTGAGAGAGCATAGATTGTATGCTAAATTTAACAAATGTGAGTTTTGGCTAGATGAGGTAAAATTTTTAGGTCATCTAGTAAGTGCAAAGGGTATTTTAGTTGATTCTGCTAAGGTTGAGGCTATTATCAATTAGCCAAGACTAACTATAGTGACCGAAATTCATAGTTTTCTAGGTCTAGCTGGCTATTATAGAAAGTTTGTAGAGGGCTTCTCTAAATTAGCCGCTCCATTCATAGAGCTGACTCAAAAGAATGTACCATTTGCATGGACCTCAACATGTAAAGATGCTTTCATAAAGTTAAAGAAGAAGTTGACTACTGCTCTAATGTTAGTATTTCCATAAATTGAAAAAGAATTAGTAATATATATAGATGCAACACTAACAGGTTTGGGAGGTGTGTCAATGCAGGAAGATCGAGTGATTGCTTATGCATCTAGACAACTAAAGGTGCATGAGAAAAATTACCATGTGCATGCTCTAGAGCTAGCAGCAGTAGTTTTTGCATTGAAATTGTGGAGATATTATTTGTATGGAGAAAGGTTCACACTGTATTTTGATCATAAGAGTTTGAAATATTTGTTTGACCAAAAAGAGCTGAATATGAGTGTAATACCCTGAAAATCTATAAGATTTCCATGTCATTAGGAACGGTTAAAGTAGGATAATAAATTTAATAAAAAAATGAAAATAACAAAAATAGTTAGAAACCATGTACTATAAGTCTAAATAAAACTTAAAATAAATGTAAAAGTGATATCAATTCGGAAAGCCCGAGACATGGTGAAAAAAAATAAACTAAACACCAAAATTTTGGTTCTGTGACCACGGTAATTAAAATAGTGACTGCGGTAATCCCGGACAAACCCAGAAAACGAAGAAAAATACATTATTTTTCTGATCGCGGTTGGCCCTATAGTGACCGCGGTAATTGCAAGAGAAACCTAGAAACAAGACAGGGAGGTTCATTCTAGTGACTGCAGTCGATGTTTGAGTGACTGCGGTAATCACGCGAAAACCCAGAAAATGAACAATGTGCACCAGTCTGTCCACTGCGGTATAGCTATAGTGACTGCGGTAAAGCTACAGTAACCGTAGTAATATGAAATTTCTATATAAATGAAAAGTGCGCAGGAAACCTTAGATCTTAGATTTTTCGACGCAAGTTACTGATTTCTCTCTAATGCTCTCACCAAACTTTCTAATCTCATTTCTTAAGTTTTCTTTTGAGTTCTAAGGGTGGTTTGAGCTCCTTCAAGCCATTCTCTACCATTATCAAGCTCAGATCTGCCAAGAGCAACATCAATAAGGGTGGATTTGGGTTGAGGCACGCTTGGAAAAGGTCTTGAGCTAAGGTAAATCTCGAAACCCTCTTGAGATCTTGTTTTCTTAGCTTTTTTTTTTTAAAAAAAATGCTTTCCTCAAATGTAAATGTTTTTTTCTTCAATTAATGCATGTCTTAGACTTAATCATCAAGTATTGAGGTGTTAAGCGCACGTCGCCGACTCCGGCGACTGCGACAATGCAAAGACGTGTACCGGTGTTCCCTTGTCCTCATTTCGATCTTGGGTGCATTTTGGAACACATGCGCCAAGAACACAAACCTTAGGGTTTTGTTTATGCCATGAATGCATTAGACTCACATATTTTCATTGTTTAAAAACCCTATAGATTGAAAATATGAGGCGTGCACGGCGAGGAGCAAGGCGCGAGAGTGAGGAGTACAAGGTGAGTGTGATTTTTCTTACTCCCTGGCCTTATCCAAATTTCGAATGCATAACATGATGTTTTGGTTAGCTTAAGATATGTTTAAAAGCATGCTAGGACTTGCTTGATTGAGCTTGTGTGGGTTTGACTGGGTATATGTCCTTGATGCATGGTTACTTGTGTCATAACATGCTAGATAGAGATTTCTATGAGTTGATCTCCATGAATGGCTGAACACATCAATTTGTTTTACTTTAAATGTTACATTGATGATTGCGTATGATTTGGAATGACATGTGTGGCCAAAGAAGATTAAATTAAGATTTATTAACTCCACATACCGGCACGGTGACTGGCCTTAGGGTGTCATCGTGGGTACCCTTACCAAAACTGACTGCGACAACTGATTGTGTCTTTGGACGGAGAGTCACTGTCGACTTCCATGCTTTAGATCATGGTCCCTAAGGTAAGCGGCCCTTGGGCGTTACCCCCGGATTCTCTCTCGGACCACACAGGGGATTCCGAGAGTTATGGACTGTTTCAATCTTAGATGATAACAAAACAAGAAATTGTGTGAAACGCCTAATGTAATGAAAGTGATTGTATGTTTTGTGTTCTAATTTGTATAATGCTAGTGATGATAGGGATGATCCACTAGGCTCTCAAGCTCACCCCACTTTTTTTATTATAGGTGATCATTGACACCATAGGAGTAGGCTAGCATACGGGCTGTCTTTTTGGGTAGTGACCTCGCTGGAAGGTTGTCATAGTTTTCAATTTTTCTTGGGTTTACCATTGTAACATTTTGTTGTAAATAATATTTCAGTGTTTAAATTGAACTGAATGTGTGCCCTTTTTATCCTTGAATTGTTTCACATGTAAATTAAATATTTTGAGATCTTAGGCTCATTGGGCTATGTTTTATCTTCATACCCTGCTTTAGAAATGAATTTGAAATGCTATTCCGCTACATGCATTTTTAATGAATTTCATATCTATTGAAAGGAATGAGCATTTTGATGGTCATTATACATTTCGTTTTGGCTTTATAACCTGCTTAAGAGAAAGGTGTAAACATGAGATTGAATGAGAAAGAGAAACGAGCTATATGGCCTCCGGTTCTCGACGAACGATCGGACGCTCGGCGTCTCCTATCGAACGAACGGGTGTGTGTCATCTTCGTGCGTGGCCCCGTGACGGATCGTTGCAACAGAGACAGAGATAGAAACTGGCAGCGTAGATGATTGGAATTCTTGAAGAATTATGACTTCACTTTGGATTATCATCCTAAGAAAGCCAATGTTGTAGCAGATGCACTGAGTAAGAAACGAGTAGAGATTAGTATGGTAGCTTTTCGGATGGCGTAGAAATGACGACTTTTGGAGAAAATGACTATGATGAATATTCTCTCTATAGAGCTACATGTTGATATTTGTGCTCAAATGCATATTTAATTAATAGACTCTCATATTTAGAAGATTCAAGAGTTACAACAGCATGATCTTGATTTGACGATGTATGACACTTGGGCTAATAGTGCTGATAGAGTTGACTGGTAGAGAGACGCTGCTGGTGTGTTGCGTTATCAAGGAAGGTTATGGATAGTTATTGATAGGGAGTTAAGGGTAGCACTGCTTGAAAAGGCACACATATCTCAATATACTATTCATCTAGGGTCTACAAAAATGTATCATGATATGAAAGAGGACCGTTTGGTGGCATGGGATGAAGAAAGATATAACCGAATATATGCAAAAATATAGTGTGTGCCAACAAGTAAAAGCTGAACATCAAATACCTGAAGGTCAGATGCAACCCTTACCCATTCTAGAGTGGAAATGAGAGCATATTACTATAGATTTCATTACAGGACTGCCTAAGTCTCAAGGTAGATATGATGCCATTGGGTTATTGTTGATCGATTTACTAAGTCTACACATTTTCTTTCAATGAACACCAGATACTCGATAAACCAACTGAGCAGGTTATATAATTGAAAGATTCTAAGATTGCATGGGGTGCTTGTATCTATTGTGTCAGATAGAGATCTGTGGTTTACTTCAAGATTTTGGCAGGTTATGCACTCTCGATATGATACCCATCTCTGTCTTAGTACAACATTCACCTGCAGGATATGAGCATGTTATACACTCTCGATATGGTCAGACTGAGAGGGTGATTCAAATGTTATATAATTGAGAGATTGTGAGATTGAATGGGGTGTCTGTATCTATTGTGTCAGATAGAGATTTGTGGCTTACATCAAAGATTTTGGCAGGTTATGCACTCTCAATATGGTACCCATCTTCGTCTTAGTAGAACATTTCACTTGCAGGATATGAGCAGGCTATGCACTCTTCATATGGTCAGATTGAGAGGGCGATTCAGATGTTAGAAGACATGCTCAGATCGTGTATATTGGAGTTTGATAGGACTTGGAGTGAATATTTATCTTTGCGTGAGTTAGCTTATAATAACAACTATCAGACTAGTATTGGCATGACACCATATGATGCTTTATATGGTCGACCGTATAGATCTCCAGCTTGCTGGTATGAAGTTGGGGAAACACAGTTATTGGGGCTAGAAGTTATTACAAATAACACATAAAAGATTAAGCAGATTAGGCAAAATTTAAAGAAAGTCCAAGATTGTCAAAAGAGTTATTTTGATCATCGTCATAGACCTTTAGAATTTGTAGTGGGTGGCCAGATACTGTTGAAGGTGTCCCCTCAAAAAGGTTAGATGAGATTTGGAATGAAAGGAAAATTAGCTCCATGCTTTGTGAGGCCATTCGAGATTCTGGAAAGGATTGGTCTTGTTGCATATAGACTTGCTTGACCTCCTCAATTGGTTAGTGTTTATAATGTATTTCATGTGTCTATGTTAAGAAAGTATTATCCAGATCCGATAGATGTTTTAGATTTCACTTAGTTACAAGTTGGGGAGGATACTAACTATGAAGAAAGACCTATACGAATAGTTGGTAGAAGAATACATAAATTGAGAAGTAAAGAAATTCCTCTAGTTAGAGCCAAATGACAATTTCATGATAATGAGGAACAAACCTGAGAGTGTGAGGATATGATGCGGGGGCAATTCCTAGATCTCTTCATTACTTGAGGTACGCTTTTTTAATTTTGAGGACTAAATTCTTTAAGTTGGAGAAATTGTAACAACCTTAATTTTTATGACAGGTGGATATGAGGTATGTGTGTATAAACATATATTATACACGTATATATATATGTATAAATAATGTCACGTGGGAAAAGAAAATGCAATTTATAAAGAGGGTTGGGAAAAAATTAAATAAATAAATTTGGGTGATTTAATGATAATAATAATAATTGTACTAATAGTGATATTATTGTTGTTGTTGTTGTTGTTGTTATTATTATTATTATTATAGAATTATAAATATTGGAGATAGACATTATAAATGATACATACATATATACATACATACATATATATATATATATATATATATATGTGTGTGTGTGTGTGTGTGTGTGTGTGTGATTTACGATTGTTTGTAAATAAAGGTAAAAATGTGAATAAGTTGTATAGGGTTAGTTGTTATAGAATTATTTATCTAAACTCGGTTATAAATGTAATTATTTTTTTATATATAAAATCAGGTAGTGGCCTTTTTTTTTCAATCGTGGTTGTTTTTTTTCTCGGTGCCCATTTCCAAAACATGCACAGAGTAGAACGAAACACAAGAAAGGGAAAAAAAAAGGAAAATCCATCTTCTTGACGGATTCGACGAACAGGTAAGCCTTTTTTTTTTCCAATTTTTGTTACAAGAATGCTAGATAAGCTGAGTACTATGAACATAGGGGTATAATTTTTACTGTAAGAGATGTTTTATAGTAATACTTAAAAATGAGGTATTCCCTTACCGTGAGTAAAAGTCAGCAAAAATTATATCAATACACTCCTGGTGATACGTAGATCCCAAATATGTAGTTAGTTTTTATTCATTTGTCGTGTATACACCAAAATAAATACCTAAAGTTGAATAACTTTTGGATGAGCTTTTAGATATGTTAAACTCAAACAAAACTTTTATTGGAACCCACAAGATTGTAGAAAATTAAAATTCGTACCCATCGACATCAAATTCGTGAATTTTGGATATCAATTGAATTTTTAGTGAATGATTGACCAATTGTGTTATTTGTGAAAATTAGAAAAAAAATAGTAAAAATATATTTGGGGAGCCTATTTATTTTATTTTCTGCTATAAAATATGGTATACGAGCAAAAAATTAATTTTAAAGGTTATTGAGAATATTTGAGCTAATGCGCAGCCATACATGAGGTCTAATACACGTGTGTGATTAAATATGAGAAACAAATGTCTTAGAAGTTATTTATAAAAATGAATTAAATTTGATTTGTGCATATAAACTAACTTCATGATAGGATAATTGTGTAACACCCCGCCTCCCGAGTCCCATCTTCCACGTCATCTGACGGTTCCATTATATTTGATCAAAATCTTGGGACGCCCGGGAGATGAGCCTGTGCTACATATTCTTCTTCTTATACCCAAATGCATTAGAGTTCCTGTGTACATTAGTCTATGTACAAAAATAACATCAAAATAAAGTAGATTCTTCATTTGATCATTTAACAATTTCAGGTACAATATTCTATTACAGCGGAAAATAAAT
>JAJIYU010003176.1:0-27636 GCA_030144865.1 Tinospora cordifolia | reverse complement strand
AAAGGAATTTGATTAATTGAAATAGGAATTGAAGGTGATCACAAGAAAGTTTACTATCCTAGATAATTTAATCTAAAGAGTTTTCAATAATTTACTTTTCAGTTTATATTTGACTATTTTCAGGAGTTTAATTCTAATTCTTTATCAATTGAATTTGTAGCGTTAATAAAGTTTAAATTGATAGTAAATTGGGCTTTTAGATAGTTGAATTTCTATACGTTCCCTGAGGACGATATTCGGTCTCACCAGTTATTACTATTGCTATCTCGTACACTTGCGGGGTCATCAACAAAACTAAAATAAGATGATGGTTTATTAAGAATCCACATACCAGTGTGATTGTCGAGCCGAAGCGGATCGAGGTGGCATCTCCTATATGTCATCGCTTGAGATTATCGAGCTACAAGGCGGATCATAGGTATTCCCAACTGGAGCTGACTGTGACAGCTCGAAGTCTTTGGGAGACAGTACGAGTCATAATAAGTACTCTCTCTTAGGCTGTGATACTGAGACATGACTAATTTTAGATGGTACGTGAGGCCTCTACGATTACTATTCGATTTGGATCATAAGGAATACCGAGAGGCATCTCAACCCTCTTTAGGTCTTAAACTACAAATAAAACAAATGGATGTTTGAAACACCTAATGTTTGAAAGTACTTGTAATGTTTTAGATTGGGTCTGTATAATGCATGTGATGTGTAGGAACGATCCACTGGTCTTTCGAGCTCACTCCCATTTTATTTTTCAGGTACATCTGGATGTAGAGTGTGATAACTTACATCAGAAGACTCATAGTTTAATTGGATGCCTCATTGGAGAGGTGGTCCAGGATAGGAGGCTTGGACGTCATGTTTCATGTATTTTACTGGAACGTTTTAATGTATTTATGTTGGTTGTAATTTTAGTTATTTTATCTTTAAATGACTTTTCTTGTTTAATAATTTTGGTTTTAATAATAATTTTTCAAGTAGTTCCGCTGCATTGTTCATGATTTATCTTGAGAAACCCGGTGAATGTATTGAGGAATTATCTTAATATTTTGTTTTGTATAAAATATCTATCTAGACTTTGACTTGAGAAGAAAAGTTTATGAGCTTCATTTTAAAGGAAAAAGATTTGGACAGAAAGAAAATTTGAGTAGCATTCCAAATTTTAACGGGTGACGATCCACACGTGAGACAACACGTGAATGGAGGTCCGATTGAAAATTGGGGTGTTACACTTCTTACGGCAATTTGTCTATGCTTGATATTGGTCTAACCAATCCATCCCCAAGATCATATCATAGCCATAAAATGGTAAAGTACACAAATCGACAGAGATTAATTTATCCCCAAACCTTAGGTTACAACTACACATTAATTTAGAGGTAACAATAGTCCCTATTGGTATGGACACATTCCAAGTCATGGGTAGTGTTTTCGTTACAAGTTGCAGCCTATCAGCTAGTTCTTCAATGATAAAAGGTTTCGAGGCAACAACATTGAATAATAGGAACATACCTTCCATAGCAAGGACTCGTTCTTCTTGAGCCTTGGCAACAGTAAACATTCTGGCCTGGTTTTGACCACAACCCTGGTTCTGCCCCTGATTGGCAGTTTGCTGCCTACCTTGAGGATGACCATTCTGACCTCCTCCCTAATTGTTTTATGGATGTTGTTTCTGAGGATCCTGAGCTAGTGCAGTTGTGCAATTTCTGGCTATGTAGCTCCTCTACCTGCACATGTAGCATGGTCCTTTTCTCCTCACCTGTTATTTTGCCTCATCTTTAGGTTGCGCTTGTTTCTAAGTCTGCAATGCTTTCTCTCTACTCTTGTTCTTTTTCTAGGCCCCTTGGTTGTTTTTCTTATTTTTCTGCCTCTTGTTTCTACCCCTCAATCTTTGCCCCAGGTTCAAATCCTGTTCTAGTCTTAAAGCCTTCTCTAAAATGTCTATATACATTTTTAAGCCCATAGACATTATTATCTTCCGAATCTCCATCTTGAAACCTTGTGCAAAATGATTTGCTTTCATTTTTTCTTCTTTGATTAGTTTTGGATAGATGGAAAACTCAGTGAACTTTCTTTCATATTCAGCTATAGTTAGGTCCCTTTGATTCAGTCAGATAATCTTGTTGTTGCTTCCTTAGCATGGCCTCTAGAAAGAATTGTTCGTAGAAAACCTCCTCGAGTTCTTCCCAGCTCATTGTTTCTACATTAGTGTTAGGATCCATTTTCATCATTCTCCACCAATTCCTGGATGGTCCCTTGAGGTGGTAGGTGGCTAGTGCTACTCTACGCAAACCAGTTACCTTTAATACATTCAAGTGTTCCTCCATTTCTTGGTACTAGTGATCTGTACGGTACCATCAAATTGAGGAGGGTTGAGTTTTTGTAACTCCATCAGCATCTTCCTTTGCTTATCATCCCCCAAGTCCTCGTAAGCCCTCTGACGGTCCAAACCTCTAGTACAAGCACTAGTTGCTACACAGGAATCGGTTCAAGTATCGGGGGTTGTGGTGTCGCCTAAGGTATCATTTGAGGTAGTGCCCTCATGATTTGGTCTAAGACCCTTTGAGTGACCTCATTCATCATATTTTCTATTCACAAGTCCATACCAACATGCATCTCCTACTCTCACTAATCAGTTTCGTCAGACATTGGAGCCTTGGTAGCATATCTCTTTGATCCAGCCATTATCTACAAATCAAAAGCAATTTTAGTATTCGATAGGTATCACAGTGAAGGATTTATGTGAATCATAATTCTGGTTACACAACCCTTCTCTCCTTATCCTCAGGATACCAAATTTTTTTCCAGACTTGAAAGGATAGTTGTCTCATCCATATTCGTTCATTGAGTTTGTGTTACCAAGCTTTTCATTTTGTTGGTACTATCATGACTCTAAATTCATGTCTCTAGGTTCTCAATTCGTTAAGTAACCTTATAGTTTATTCTTCTAAGTTTTGTTTGAGTTGTTGTTGGGTACAAGATTTGGTTTCATATTCAAGAACATGGAATACAAGTATAATCATGCATAGACAACTAAGCAATCATATGATCATGCAAGTTCATGCTAGCATAGCAAACTTCTAAGCTTTTAGGTTCGAGTGTCCCATACCGCTCTAGCCTTTCCACTTAAATTTTCACTCAAAAAATTGATACATCCAATCAATTTCGCAAATGTCTCGAGAACTAAGGTTTTCGAAGCTCAACTATACCTGACTGTCCCATACTAGCCAAGCATAGGGAAACAAGGTCTTCCAAAGTCACCCATCATTCACCAAATGTTGTTTGTCATTCTCCAAGTCTAGGCTTCCTCCACTCCCTCGAATTCTTATGCTTCCCATACGACATAAAAACTAGAGTTATAGAATCTTACCGATTTCGTGTCTTGACCAAACAAATATTCTGTTGTTGCACATTTTTAGTTTCTAACATATGTCCTAGAGTTTTATGCATTTGATCCACTGAGCCACCTTTGGCTACACCCATGTTTCTACCTAAGGTCTGTTCCCTTGATCCAGGGTTCTAGTCTAGTTGACTCACAACCTTTGTCTAGTCAAGATACCACCTTGGGCATCTTTATCAACTTTTATTCAATATCTTGCCCTAATTTTTCACCTTCTAATTTTTTTTATAAAAAGTATGTGTGTTTTTCAACTCCGACTACTCGTATAAGCTTGTGGAACAACCTCCAAATCAGGTAGCGAGACTGAAGTCTGCTTAGCAACCGCACTTTCTCGAGTATGATAACTCACCTCTCTTTCAATGTTTAGCTTTACTTGGGACAAGGCTTACCCACTATCAGCTCAACTTGCGGTCTTTGTATCCAAACAAAACATTTCAAAACATATATTTCTTCTTTGAAGACACTTTCCAAAACAATTTTCAATTTCAAAAATAGAAGGTAGGGCATTCTAATTTCAACTCAAAGCATAAGTCAAACCTAGTTGAGTTAATACTTTCTAAATTTGATACCAACATTGGTATAAGCTTAAACTTTCTAATTCTATCCCAACAATTAATGTCTAGGTTTAACTTTCTAATTCTTCTTCAGCAACTAATGCCTAGGTTTTGATACCACCTTTTGTAATAGCCCATCCCCAAGACTTTCGATTTAGTTTAACCAAAGGGCGGGCTAAGGTCCAATTACAATTACAAGTACACAACTTGTCTTTCTTAATTCAATTATCTCACATCTTATTTAATTGAAAACATTTACTAAGGCAATCGCACAAGAAATAAAAGAAAACTTTCTAAATTTTTATTGATTTAATAAAAGTGGGTCCATGACTTCAAGTTTAAAGTTTTAAAAAGAAAGAGTACACAACTCAAAATAAAAACTTGCAGCAAAATTCAAAACTTGGGCAACATGCCCTTACATTAAAATAAAAATAGAAACTTTCTAAAAGTAAGCATTCCAAGCCTTTGTATGCTTTATTGTTTAATTCAATTCCCTATAAAGATAAGAGAGAAAGGGTGAGCACAAAGCCCAGTTGATCTTTGTCAAATAATCAATTCATTATCTTAGACTAATATCACATTCAATTTCAAAGACTTGTGAACAATCAAGCGATTCAAACAATTTGTTGTTACTGTTGTAATTTGGACTGAAAGGAGGTCTAATCCTTTGATTTTCTTATCCAAAATACCTCCCTTTGAGTGGAAAGACAAATCTTTATGTCACATTCCATTGGATTTAGGGTCTCTTGCCCATAGTCTAAGTATTTTGTGCTCCAGCCAATACACACAGTACGACAAACCATATACCCACAATATATGTAAAGAACACCCATAGTATCTCTTCGGATCACTATGACAGTATGTGGTTCTTAGTCTCAACTTCTTTTATTTAGTTCCAATGATCATGAACATAAATAAAATAAATAAATTTAGCATGTTCAGCATATAAACATCAAGCATGATTATTCTTCATAAAATAAGCCTAATCATGTATAATCTAAGCATGACATAGCTTCATGATCAAGTAAACATGGCATACATGCTAAATTGAAAATTAAATCACGTTATTCAAACCTAAACATGTATACTAAATAGAATTTAAACATGCATGAAAATGATATTAAACTAAAACAATGAAGTGGAGGTTCTAGAAATCACTTCCACCTTTATTTGCCATTTCTCGAAGATCTAACAGAGTTTCTACAGTTTAAGCACTTCAAGAACACTAAACTACTCAAGAACGATAACTTCTCACTTAAGAACACTAAAGAACAAAAGAGAAGTGAGAAGGGGTGCCAAGAAGAAGGCTTAGAAAGAACAAGAGAGACTTGTTAGATCTTGCTCTAGGATGAAGAAAAAGTGAGCACAGGGGGTCCTTTATATAGATTTTTCTGTGCACAATGGGGGGATGGTTTGGGAATCTTTGCATTAGCCACTTTCCATTTCCTTCGAGCATGTTTTTGGCATGTGGGACCACTAGGGTTTCCTCTCTTGTGTGCACACAAATATGGTTTAACAACTTCTATTCGTAAATTAGAAACTTCTAATCTTGTTCCTTGGGTGTTAGAAACATTTTTCGGCAACTTCTATTATTAAATTAGAAACTTCTAATCTTGTTCCTATGGTGTTTAGAAACATTTTTTAGTAACTTCTATTCTTGAATTAGAAACTTTCAATCTTGTTCTTTGGGTGTTTAGGAACATTTTTCAGCAATTTCTATTCTTGGATTTGGTAAACAAAACAATGTTTCCTTCTCTTTATGAGTGCTCACCAAGTAAGGACAAACTTGACATTGTGGATCAGCTGTTTTTGGTGCTATAGTGTGAGTGAGGGAAACTTTCTATTCTTGGACTTTCTTTGTTGGCGCTATAGTGTGAGCGAGGGAAACTTTCTCTCTTTAATCTTTTTATTTTGGGACACATGATATCATATGGGATTTATTTTTAATTTTTTCTGTCCTTCCTTCCTTAGTGTTTGTGATCATGGGCATCTGAGCAACTTCTATTATGGTTCACCCATGATTTGGACGTCTCTTGTGTGTGTATTAACCAATATTAGAACCTTCTAATTTTGGATTAACATGGATTGGACATCTTTCCCTATGTTATTGTGCAAAAATCAGCAAGTCATTGTGTGAGCAAATAACCTTCTATTCTTGGACTAGAATGCTCATATGCTTGAAAACTTCTATTTTGGTTCCCTTTTGTTGGTGAGCAACTATTTTAGGAGTCCCTCATGTGTGCACATGAATCATGGGACCACTTTCTGTTTCCTAACCTATGTGACATGCTAGCTGATTCCTTTCTCTTTGTGTGCACAAACCTAGCATGGCAACTTACCATTTTGGTTCCTTGGACATCAAGCACATAGTTTAGGCTCATGCAACATGGCAGTCTTTCTATTCATGTCTTAATCACATTTGGGACCACTTGTTATAGTGTCTTCCTTCCACTTGTGCTCCCAATGTTCTAGAAACTTCCCCCATTTACTTTCTTGGGCGTCAAATACATGGAGACTTCCATTTTGGATCATAGATTCTTCATTTTGGCATCAAGATAGCGTAGAATCTTTTGAGTTTCTTACTTGGGATTATTTGGGACGTCATGGCTTAGGGTGTACATAAGTGCCATAGGTTGAGTACACATGATCATCTTTTAGTATTTCTAAAATGATTCATGCACAAGCAGCTAGGGTTTCTTGTTCAAAGGGGAGGTCTTCATGTGCATGGAAATTTGGTGTAAATGGTCATGGGCATCTTAGAAACTTCTATTTTCTATCTTTCTTCTTTTCCCTCATATGACATGTACATGCCTAAGGTATTTTAGAAATTTGACTATGGTTTGCTCACTAAATGGGACATCTTAGGGTAGTTTAAGCCTTTTTCACATATTTTTGGGTTCACATGAAATTAATAAAAATTCAAATATTGTGTTTGGCTAGGGTTTTCGTCATTTTCTTTCCTAATTCCTATTCTAGTAAAACATGTTAGTCAATGAACCCTAAATTGGCCAATGAAATGAGTTTCTAATGCCTAGATCATTGGAGTTGGTTCTTTCATTTCATTTCATTTGCTTTTTTTAATTCTCCCCCCCTAAGAGATTTTTGAGCAAATAAATTTGCTAATCAATCTCTAAAATGAATTTTTTTGATCAATTGGTCTCATTTATCATTTCATTTCATTTTGTACAAATTTTTTAGGGTATTATAGTATGTAAATTTCCTATTTCCTACTCAATCCATGCATTCTCATAGCAGCAATATCTACCTTCTTTGTTTGATTGTCTCTTGATATACTTGATCCCCTTCTCTACATTCTTTCGTTTTTCTTTGTTCAGACCCTCAACCTTGTTTTCATGGCTCCTCCAAACTTGTGATTTCACATGAATTGAGCCCATATACACACCCATATAAAATTAGGAAGCTCAACATTTATTAATAATATTGAGTATTACATATAAGTATATGTGACGACCCATGTTTTTGACATCGGGTTGACGGATCCGACATATATGTGTTCTATATATTTCTAGAATTTTAATGATAATATATGAAAATTTTCTCAAATTTTTTCAATTTCGAATTAATTATTATTAAAGAAAATTTGAATAAAAGGGAAAAGTGCAATTTTAGGGAGAAAACACATGAAACCATTAAGAAATTGTGTTTTCTTGAGAAAGGTAATTTTTAGGATTGATTAATGAATTTTTGGAACAATTATTGAATTTTTAGAGTGATAAATAGAATTTAAGGAAGAAAAATATGATTTAGAGAGATTATTTGATTTTTGGAGATAATAATTGTGTAAATGATGAAATGGAATATAATTGAGGCATTTTTCATGAGAAATGATGAATTAGAAAATTTTAATAATTTTAGAAAAAAATGCGAATTTTGAAAAGAAAAGGAATATATGTATGTATAAGAAAAGAAAAAGATTAAACAGAAAAAAAGTTTTGGACCCAGCGCACTGGTTGAACAGCCTGTGCAGGCCGAGTCTCGGTTGGGCTTGGTGCTCGACTTGTCCGTGCAAGTGCGCACGCGCCGTTGGCCCGTGCGCCCTTGAGGCCCCAGTGTGGGCTAGGCCACGCTCCAAAATGGGCCCATGCGCCCAAGTGGGCACCCCTTTTGCCTTCTTGTCCTTTTGTACGAATATATTCGGATTTTTGACAAATTTTGGCCGATTTTTGGAGGATTTTCCATCAGATTTCAACAAGAAACCATGGGAATCCATGGTATTTAAATCTATGGTTTTGCCATCAACTCATGGCCTCCATTGTGGCCAATAGGCATTGCCAACTAGGTAGCCAGCATGTGAGGTTGGAAGCCACCTGGACGGCCACATATCACCCATCCTTGCCATGCAAGCTTCTTCCATGCAACAAAACTCCTCCTTGAGCTCAAACCCAAAAAAAAAATCAGCAACTTAGCCCTGTTCACAAGCTCATATCTCCTCCATTTCTCAGCCAAATCTAGTGATCCATAGCTTGTTTTGAAGCTTGTACTACTACCTACGAAGTCCCACAAGTAGTTTGCCCAATCTTGGAGCCATCTAAATAGAAATTATCAAGAAAAAGTGTTGTTCACACTGTTTAAACCAAGAAAACCAGAAAGAGTGTATAAAGCCACCTTTGGAGCTTCGAATCTTTGGTCATTCCTAGTCCTTTTTAGAGGTAAAACTATCCACCCTCTTCATTTTCATATGTATTTTAACCTCCAAGTGTTAGAGAACAAAAACTAGGGCTTTACACATGATTTCCAAACCATTAAAGTTGGTTACTTACTCACTGTTATAGCTGTGTAATAGAGACAGTTGGAACAACTTTGGAAAAGCTCACTCTTGAACCATTCTAGGCTCATCCCTAAGGTAAAATCCATCACCCTACCTCCTTATCATGTGTATTCAAGTGTTCAAGTGGTAGAAACCAGAAACTGAAATGTTTAATATGTTTTATAAGCCACTGTTGTTAACTGTTAGACTTACTGTTGCGACGGTGCCGACAGAAACAGTTTGAGACTAGAATCGGAGCTACATTTGGGACAACTAAAGGCACCCATTCGGACTGGAACTAGAAGAATTTTAAACCCCATAGTATAGGTTCCAAAAAGGTATAAAGATCTGACCTTGAGCCTTTGTAAACGTGTTTTGTTATACTTACAAATATGCCATGATTGTAGAGTGCTAGAACAAATTTCTTGTGTTCTTTAAAATACAGTTGGTATTACATGTTACTGATTCGAAGTATTTTTGATTAATGGATGTGTTATGGTCTATATACTGCAATTAGACACAAGAAATAACCCATGGAATTGTGATTTAATGGGGGGAAAGAATATTAGGATGATAGTAGAAACTATGAACCCAGAAATTTCCTGCAATCTGACTAAAAATTCTGAGATGAAATTAACTGACAAACCTTGATAGATTGAGCTGAAATTTGGTGAAAAGATCCCTAAGTATGTCTAGAAGTTTTCTATCAAATTTTAGAGCATTCTGATTTGGATAGGTAGGTCAGTTCTAGCAAACAATCACTGCCTGTCACAGGGTATACGGAATCTGTACAGTCTATGTTATTATATCGAGACACCCTAGTAAATGATGTCCAAAAATTATGATTCAAAATTTTGGGGAAGCTTTAGGAAGTCTAGAATAGTTTTACAAAGTTTAGTGCAAATCTGATGTACGGATTGCCCGCAGAAAAATTGGGAAAATGGTTGCGCAGATAGGGCCATAGGCTAATGTTGTGCCTAAGTGATAGGAATTGGGAATGTTGACCCTTTTTGGCCCAATTGACTCCATGAAGACCAGAATTGACCTTGTGTGACTCTGTTGACCAACTAGGTCAGCAAGTGATAGGTTGAGTAGGGTTGACCAAGATTGACCAAGGTCGATCAAATTGATTTAGCAACTAAGGCAAGTTGAACAAACATAGGTGGGCTACTCTTGACTAGGTCAATTTATTGATTGACCAAAGATGTAGAGTTAGAGTGAGCCAAGTCCAATGTTAATATTAAGAAGTTACGTCGATTTTGCAGGACCAAGTACTAGCGGGACGCGACCGGTAACGAGAGGAACACCGAGAGCTGAGCATCCTAGTGAGTAGTGTTTTCTAACTCATTTCTTAGAGCTTGTTATTCTGTGCATTATGAAAATGAGATTACATATTGTGATGAATCTGCATTTCTTTAAATGGGTTTTAAATGAAAAGTGTACCAAGTTTCGAGGTCCGAGAGTACATGGTTAGGGTGAGTTGTGTCGGTCTATCATACGACCCGAGAGGTGACCACCTAGCACAAAATACCCGCCGAGGGGGTTTTGTGGGCCTACGATGATGGCAACGACAATAAGACTTAATCGGGCCATCACGATAAGGCAACGACAATAAGTCCTGATTGGTTGTTACGATGATGGCAATGGCAATAAGTCCTAATCGAAGCCGACACGATGCGCCTAACTATCTGCAACCCGCTCGAGTAATTTTTAATCGCCTTGGAGAGCTTGCGAGCCTCGGCGAATGTTTTCACTATTTAACTATTTTTGAATGAAGGTGCACGACTGCATTATGGATTTAAATTGTGTTTACTGTTGCATTCACCTGCATAATGTTATTGTTCATGCATTCATGGCACATGTTTTATTTGTGGAATGCTTGTTTTAAGTTGTGAATTAGACTGCATTACTCACTGAGCCGCCGTAGATAATTAGGGTTACTATTCTAACTTTTCAGGTTTTTTCGCCGTGGATAAAGGCAAGGGAGTGGTCATCGCATATAACTGCATCTCTTACTCTTTTGGTAGGTTTTTTTCGTAGTTTTGTGTTTTGAGGGTTAAAAACTATGTATAGGGGTGAGGAAGGCTTATATATAATGGATTAATCACTCCCGTTGCTACTCATGTTTTAATGACCCATTTTGGTAAATATCCAGTTTCATTGGTGTTCATGTGTTAGATTTCTTTTGCATTCCCTATGATTACTCTGATAGTGTGTGGTATGGTGTTGAAAGATGAGGCTTAATAGTGTATTGGCAAGCTCAGCTTGCGGGCAGGGTTGTCGGGACACTGTGCCAGTCGGTTCATCCTTCTCCTTAGGGAAGGGGTCCCGACAACATTGGTATCAGAGCGTAAGATTTTTCCAATTGAGGAATAACAAGTACTATTAACCTAGGAGAGTCTCAGAGTAATTGTAGTAGTACAAAAAGAAAAGACCCTTAGAAATTACTTAGAGTAGCAAAATGGGAGTATGGACAAAACTTTCTAACTCCTGACTAGCAGAAAGAGGAACCAAGTGAGGGTGGCCATAGCACGAAGGGAATCAGACTGCCATAGCGTGTTTGTGAGTTTCAAGATTGAGACTCTGAACCTTGTAGGTTAGGTCATTCCTTAGAGATAGTCGCTTTAATGTCTGAAGTCGTGGTATTCTCATTTTAGAACTAATGGAAGTTAAACATTTTATGTAGACCACGATGCCTCCTCGACGTGGGAGACCACACAGGACCCCAGAGTCGGTATCGTCGCCATTTCTAGTTCAGTTTGGACAGGACGCCATACAGAGACTAGAGGCCTTGATCAGGGCGTCTATTGAGGCCGGTCACTCCCAGGTAGCCTTACTGAGTGAGAGGCTTGATAAGATTGAGGCCAAGAGACAGAGGGCTCAGCCAGCAACGCCTCCTGTGCTGGTTATACTCGAGATCCAGGAGGGGGAAAAGGCTGCAGCCCAGGCAGAGGTAACCCCGGTGAGACAGGGTGATGACTCCACTCATGATCTCCTTCTGAAGAAATTCTTGGATCTGAGGCCCAAGGAGTTCCATGGGGGTTTGAGTTTGGATGCGGCAGAGAACTGGCTTCTCAACATTGAGAAGAATGCTAGGACATTGAAGCTGTCTGAGGAGAATCAAGTGTTATTCGCGACACACATGCTTGCGGATGAGGTCGCGATTTGGTGGAGGGCCACTCAGACCATTTAGGGATAGATTACTACATGGGCCCGTTTACGGGAGCTATTCTTGAGTGCCTACATCCCTACAACAGAGAGAGAGAGAGCATAAGTAGGTGGAGTTCCTGACTTTACAGTAGGGAGACATGTCGGTTAGGGAGTATACCCACAGATTTTTCAGACTGGAGGCATATGCGCCCGAGTTAGTGGGCAACCCGAGGGAGAGAGCTGGATTCTTCCATCGTGGGTTGAGGGCCATTATTAGACAGGCTACGTTAGCATATAGTGAGGCTATTCTTGAGATTATACAGAAGCATGCATTGCAATTTGAAGTAGACTGCAGGGATCAGCGTCCGACCACCCAGATGGTACAGAGTGCATCCTTGCAGACACAGCCCCAGTCTCAGCCACAGTCGTAGACACAAGGAAGTCATCATGGTGGGTCTCAAGGAGGCAGATTTCATTGAAAGAGGACGTATTCAGAGGGATAGTCTGGAGGGGCATAGACTCAGTTGACTACTGCAGTTACATTCGCAGCCACCCCAATACAAGCATACCAGCCGGTGGGACAGCCACCGACTCGGCAAGGAAGCCGAGGTGGAAGTCAAGGTAGAGGTAGAGGTAGAGATTTAGGGGGTAGAGGCCAGGGACGAGGCCAGACTAAGTAGAGGCGTCCGATTATATGTTTCCAGTGTGGTCAGCCAGGCCACAAGCGATATCATTGCCCTATGCCTGTCCCAGCTTCCAATGTACCCACCACCGGTACTCGAGAGACAGCACAAGCCATGTTCCCAGATTCTGAGGCGATGAAGGCTCTAGTAGAGGGTAACATGTTCCTAATTGATAGATCTATCTATGTGTTGATTGATGCTGGATCTACATTGTCTTTTATTTCTAGGCATGTCGTAGATAGATTGGGACTTAGACCTATTAGAGCATCTACATGACTTATGTTGAGCACTGCAGCCGGGGAATAGATCTACCCCAATTTGATTTGTGAGGGCTGCATGTTGAGGTTTGACGACTTCGAGACTCTTGTAGACCTTAGAGTATTAGAGTTCTTGGAGTTAGATGCTATACTTGGGATGGACTTGCTAGCAACTTATCATGCCTATGTCGACTGTTTTGCCAAGAGAGTAGTATTTCAGATTCCAAGACAGCCTGTTGTCACCTTCCAGGGTAGTGCTTTCGATAGACCGAGGACCCTGGGTAGGATAGCGACACAGTCTGACATAGACACTCTGGCTAGTATGATCAGCACTAATGAGGGACCTTCACAGCAAAGCATAAATGAAATTCTTGTTGTTAGAAACTTTCCTAACGTGTTTCCCGATGATTTGCCTGGCTTACCTCCCAAACGGGAGATTGACTTTATCATTGAGATTATTTCGAGGACACAACCCATTTCGATCCCTCCCTATCAAATGGCGCCCAAGGAATTGCAGGAACTGAAGGTCCAACTTGAGGAGTTGATGAGTAAGGGTTTTATTACCCCTAGTGTGTCACTTTGGGGTGCACCAGTATTGTTTGTGAAGAAGAAGGATGGGAGCCTCCGTTTGTGTATCGATTACAGACAGTTGAACAAGGTGACAGTAAAGAACAAGTACCCTCTCCCGTGTATTGATGACTCATTTGACCAGCTCTGAGGTGCCACTATGTTTTCGAAGATCAATATGAGATCTGGGTACCATCAGTTGAGAGTCAAGGAAGAGGATGTACCAAAGACGACCTTTCAGACTCGCTATGGGCACTACGAGTTCTTAGTTATGCTGTTTGGCGTGAAAAACACCCCAACAATGTTCATGGACTTGATGCAGAGGGTGTTTCATCCCTATCTTGACTCATTCGTCATCATCTTATCGATGACATCCTTATTTATTCAAAGACTAGGGAGGAACATGCTGAGCACTTGAGGATCGCACTACAGATTCTTCGGGATCACCAGTTGTACACCAAGTTTAGCAGGTGTGAGTTCTAGTTCACAGATGTCTGATTTTTGGGCCATGTAGTAGGAGCCGGGGGCATTTCAATTGATCCAGCTAAGATCGAAGCTATTATAGGTTGGTTGAGACCTACCACAGTGATAGAGATTCGTAGCTTTTTGGGTTTGGCAGGCTATTACCGCAGATTTGTGCCAAACTTCTCGAGGATCGCTGCTCCCATGACGAAGCTTACCCAGAAGAGCACGCCATTTGTGTGGACAAATAAGTGTGAGGAAGCATTTCTTGAGTTGAAGCGTTATTTGACATCTGCCCTAGTTCTTGTGCTACCCGAACCAGGCCGTGAGTTGATGATCTATACAGATGCATGTGGGATAGGCCTTGGGTGTGTTTTGATGCAGGGGGATGGAGTTGTTGCTTTTGCCTTGCGGCAGCTGAAGGTTCATGAGAGGAACTACCCTGTGCATGATCTAGAGCTAGCAACAGTAGTGTTTGCACTCAAGATTTGGTGACACTATCTCTATGGTGAGCGCTTTATGCTGTATTTTGATCACAATAGCCTCAAGTACCTATTTTCACAAAAAAACCTTAATATGAGGCAGAGGAGGTGGATGGAGTTGCTTAAGGATTATGACTTTACCATTGAGTACCATCCCGGGAAAGCCAATGTGGTGGCTAATGCGCTTAGTAGAGTACGGGTTGAGACTACTTGTGTGGCTAGACATATGTCTCAGGAGTGGAGGATGATTAATTATGTGACAGTGATGAGCATCCACGAGACTTAGACCGAGGCCAGGGTCAATGCACAGATAAGAGCCCAGCCAATTTTGCTTGCTGAAATTATGGAAGTACAGCCTCCTGATGTTGATTTTATGATGTACCGAAGGCGGGCGGACGAAACTTCTTGTGTATGAGTGGTCGATTGATACTGATGGTGCACTGAGGTTTAGGGGACGAATGTGGGTACCAGATGACCCTCGCTTGAAACAGGGAGTGCTAGCAGAGCTGCACCGCTCAAGGTACATCATCCATCCAGGTGCCAATAAGATGTATCAGGATGCTCGACATACTTATTGGTGGTCGGGGATGAAGAGAGATATTGCAGCCTTCGTGCAGAGATGTGATACGTGCCAGTAGGTTAAAGCTGAGCACCAGAGACCTAGTGGTTTATTATAGCCCTTGGCTATTCCCGAGTGGAAATGGGAGCACATTACCATGGACTTTGTGATGGGATTGCCCCGAACTTAGGGGAGACATGATGTTGTATGGGTCATTATGGACAGACTTACTAAGTCAGCTCATTTCCTCCTAATGCATAGTGGAGATTCGGTGGAGAGGCTATGTCGGCTGTATATCACGAGATTGTGAGATTACATGGGATCCCAGTGTCCATTGTGTCTGACAGAGATGCTCGGTTTACGTCCCATTTTTGGCAGAGCTTGCAGAATCAGTTAGGGACTAGTGTGAGCTTGAGCACACCCTTCCATCCACAGACTGATGGACAGTTTGAGAGAATAATTCATGTACTTGAAGATATGTTGAGGGCACGCATTGTTGATTTTGGTGGTAGCGGGGAGGATCACTTGCCCCTATGTGAGTTTGCATATAATAACAGCTACTAGGCGAGCATCGGCATGGCACCTTTTGAGGCATTATATAGCCGACCTTACTGATCGCCAACTTGTTGGGCCGAAGTTGGTGATACAGCAGTTTTGGGCCCTACTTTTGTGCAAGAACAGAATGAGAAGATTCAGAGGATCCGTCAGAACATGAAGATAGTTCAAGACCGACAAAAGAGCTATGCAAATAACAGGAGGAAGGTCCTAGAGTTTGTGGTCGGTGATCATGTACTCCTTTGAGTTTCCCCTAGGAAGGGACAGACCCGGTTTGACATCTCAGGGAAACTCGCACCTAGATATATTGGACCTTTTGAGATCTTTGAGCATGTAGGTCCTGTAGCATACCGATTGGCATTGCCGCCTCAGTTAGCGGGGGTACATAATGTGTTCCATGTATCGATGTTGATGAAGTACCACCCCGATCCCTCACACGTGATTAATTGGAGACATATTGACTTGCGAGAGGATCGTACGTATGATGAGGCTCCGGTGGCCCTTGTTGATTGAGCCGCGAGGAAACTGCACAATAAGGAGATATCGATGGTACGAATATGTTGGCAGTTCCACGATGCTGAGCAGGACACCTGAGAACGAGAGGATTATATGACGAGTCATTTTCCGGAGATTATGAGAGTTACCCCTTGAACTTTAGTGCATTAGAGAATTTCGAGGACGAAATTCATTTTAAGGAAGGGAGACTGTGACGACCCATGTTTTTGACATCGGATTAACGGATCCGACAAATATGTGTTTTATGTATTTTCTGGAATTTTAATGATAATATATGAAATTTTCCCAATTTTGAATTAATTATTAAAGAAAATTTGAATAAAAGGAAAAAAAATGCAATTTTAGGGAGAAAATACATGAAACCATTAAAAAATTGTGTTTTCTTGATGAAGGTAAATTTAGGATTGATTAATGAATTTTTGGAACAATTATTGAATTTTTAGGGTGATAAATAGAATTTATGGGAGAAAAATATGATTTAGAGGGATTATTTGATTTTTGGATATAATAATTGTGTAAATGATGAAATAGAATATAATTGAGGCATTTTTCACGAGAAATGATGAATTAGAAAATATATTGACATACATACATACATAGATATATATATATATATATATATATATATATATATATATATATATACATTTTTGGACCTGGCGCACTGGCCGAACCGCCCGTGCGGGCTGAGTCTCGGTCGAGCCTGGTGTCCGACTTGTCCGCGCGCCCTTGAGGCCCCAGCATGGGTCAGCCCACGCCATGGCTGGCCCATGCGCCAGAATGGGCCCATGCGCCCAAGTGGGCACCCCTTTTGCCCTCTTGTCCTCTTGTGCGAATATATCCGGATTTTTGACGAATTTTGGCTAATTTTTGGAGGATTTTCCATAAGATTTTAGCAAGAAACCATGGGAATCCATGGTTTTGCCATCAACTCATGGCTTCCATTGTGGCCAATAGGCATTGCCAACTAGGCAGCCAACATGTGAGGTTGGAAGCCACCTGGATGGCCACATGTCACCCATCCTTGCCATGCAAGCTTCTTCCATGCAACAAAACTCCTCCTTGAGCTCAAACCCAAAAAAAATTTCAGCAACTTAGCCTTGTTTACAAGCTCAGATCTCCTCCATTTCTCAGCCAAATCCAGATATCCATAGCTTGTTTTGAAGTTTGTACTACCACCTTCAAAGTCCCACAAGTAGTTTGCCCAATCTTGGAGCCATCTGAAGCAGAAATTATCAAGAAAAGGTGTTGTTCACACTGTTTAAACCCAAAAAACCAGAAAGTGTGTGTAAAGCCACCTTTGGAGCTTCGAATCTTTGGTCATTCCCAGTTTTTTTTGAGGTAAAATTGTCCACCCTCTTCATTTTCATATGTATTTTAACCTCCAAGTGTTAGAGAAAGAAAACTAGGGTTTTACACATGATTTCCAAACCATTAAAGTTGGTTACTTACTCATTGTTACAGCTGTGTAATAGAGACAGTTGGAGCAACTTTGGGAAAGCTAACTCTTGAACCATTATAGGTTCCTCCCTAAGGTAAAATCCATCATCCTACCTCCTTATCATGTGTATTCAAGTGTCCAAGTGGTAGAAAACAGAAACTGAAACGTTTAATATGTTTTATAAGATACTGTTGTTAACTGTTAGACTTACTGTTGCGACAGTGCAGACAAAAATAGTTCGAGACCAGAATCGGAGCTACATTTGGGACACTTAAAGGCACCCATTCGGACTGGAATTAGAGGCATTTTAAAAACCATAGTAGAGGTTCTAGAAAGATATAAAGATCTGACTTTGAGCCTTTGTGAATGTGTTTTGTTATACTCACAAATATGTCATGATTGTAGAGTGCTAGAACAGATTTCTTGTGTTCTTTAAAATATAGCAGAGAAATTAGTGGAAAGAGGCATGAATTTGGCATTTCATGTTACTGATTCAAAGTATTTTTGATTAATGGATTTTTTATGATCTGTATACTGCAATTAGACACAAGAAAAAACCCATGGAATTGTGATTTAATTGGGGGAAAGAATACTAGGATGACAGTAGAAACTATGAACCCAAAAATTTCCTGCGATCTAGCTGAAACTTCTTAGATGAAATTAACTGAACAAACCTTGATAAATTGAGCTAAAATTTTATGAAAAGATCTCTAAGTATGTCTAGAAGTTCCCTACCAAATTTTAGAGCATTCTGATATGGATAGGTAGGTCAATTCAGGCAAACAATCACTGCCTGTCACAGGGTATACGGGATCTGTACAGTCTCTGTTATTATACTGAGAAACACTAGTAAACGATGTCCAAAAATTATGATTCAAAATTTTGGGAAAACTTTAGGAAGTCTAGAACAGTTTTGCAAAGTTTAGCACAATTTCGATGTACGGATTTCCTGCAGAAAAATCAGGAAAATGTTGCGCAAATAGGGCTATAGGCTAATGTTGTGCTTAAGTGATGAAAATTGGGAATGTTGACCCTTTTTAGGCCAATCGACTCCATAAAGACCAGAATTGACCCTGTGGGATTCTGTTGACCAGTTAGGTCAGCAAGTGATAGGTTGACTAGGGTTGACCAAGATTGACCAAGGTCGATCAAATTGACTTAGCAACTAAGGCAAGTTGAACAAACCTAGGTGGACTACTCTTGACTAGGTCAATTGATTGATTGACCAAAGATGTAGAGTTAGAGTGAGCCAAGTCCCATGTTAATATTAAGAAGTTACGTAGATTTCGCAGGACCAAGTACTAGCAAGACGCGACCGGTTGCGAGAGGAGCACCGGGAGTGGAAGATCCCTGTGAGTAGTGTTTTCTAACTCATGTCTTAGAGCTTGTTATTCTGTGCATTATGAAAATGATATTACATATTGTGATGAATATGCATTCTTTTAAATGGGTTTTAAATGAAAAGTGTACCAAGTCTCGAGGTCCGAGAGTACATGGTTAGGGTGAGTTGTGTTGGTCTCTCATACGACCCCGAGAGGTGACCACCTAGCACAAAGTGCCCGCCAAGGGGGTTCTGTGGGCCTATGATGATTGTAACGACAATAAGACCTAATCGGTCCGTCACGATAAGGCAACGACAATAAGTGCTAGTTGGTTGTTACGATGATGGCAATAGCAATAAGTCCTAATCGAAGCCGACACGATGCGCCTAACTGTCTGCAACCCGCTCAAGTGATTGTTAGTCGCCTTGGAGAGCTTGCGAGCCTTGGCGAATGTTTTTACTATTTAACTATTTTTGAATGAAGGTGCATGACTGCATTATGGATTTAAATTGTGTTTACTGTTGCATTCACCTGCATAATGCTATTGTTCATGCATTCATGGCACATGTTTTATTTGTGGAATGCTTGTTTAAGTTGTGAATTAGACTGCATTACTCATTGAGCCATCGTGGACAATTAGGCTTTCTACTCTAACTTTTTAGGTTCTTCCGCTGCAGATAAGGGCAAGGGAGTGGTCATCGCATAAAGCTACACTCTCTTACTCTTTTGGTAGGTTTTCTTCATACTTTTGTGTTTTGAGGGTTAGAAACTATGTATAGGGGTGAGGAAAGCTTGTATGTAATAGATTAGTCACTCCCGTTGCTACTTATGTTTTAATGACCCATTTTGGTAAATATCTAGTTTCATTGGTGTTCATGTGTTAAATTTCTTTTGCACTTCCTATGATTACTCTGATAGTGTGTGGTATGGTGTTGAAAGATGAGGCTTAACAGTGTCTTGGCAAGCTTGACTTGCGGGCAGTGTTGTCGAGACACTATGCCAGTCAGTTGGTCCTTCGCCCTAGGGAAGGGGTCCCAACAGTATATATCCCTTCTTTTATAGAATAATAATTAAAAACATACGTATATCAATGACTGCATCACTTTCTTCTTTATACAATCAAACTAAGCATTATCATTACTATCAGTGCACACAAATAGGTCTAATTGATATATGTATAAAATGTAAAATGTGTATTTATTGTTTAGGTTTTTTACAAGGAAGCAAGCTTCAAGGCTCAAAATTGGTTGCAAAGGATTTTTAAGTGCTAGGACCGACTTTAAGCTAAAACTCAAACAATAATGGCCTACATCCTTTCCTTCCTAGAGTCATTCCTAAGTAGTAGTCAAAATAGATTTGATTATTTCAAGAGTCAGAGAAAAATTCTCTCCACTTGTGTTATGATTTCCATTCCTCACTTTCCTTGATTTTTGGTTTCTTAATTCATATAATACTATGTAGTCCCATCAAAGTAAAATTTTAGCTAAACCAAGTACACAAACTATTTGAAAGTACCCTTAGTTTTTTATCTCATCAAACTATAGGAATTTTCAATCTCATAGGTCATTTAGTGAACTTTAAAAAAAAAAGGCATGGATTTAGCCTAAGTGACATAAATATGATGTACATGATGATGTCCTACTGCTAAATGCCTAAACATTTCATGATATCTAAATGATAGAGTTTCAATGAAAAAGAATATGTGATATACCTATAAATATGCAATTTAGAAGTAGTGTAGCACACAATATAAAAAAAGGAAAATAATCAGAATTGAAGAAGATTTTCTTCAATGCGCACCCCAAACTTAAATTGTGCCTTGTCCTCAAGTTCACAACTTTAACATGATGTACAAACACAGAAAGGTGACACACTAAATCACGGGCATCCATATACACATTTGCACTTGGCTACTATGGTGAATGAACTCTTGGCCAAACTGATGGGCTGGTCATTGGCTCACTACCATGAGGCATCCTCTCCACAAAGTATCTACAAGGCATCCTCTGGATCGAACTTCTCCAATAGGTATAGGAAGTCATTTGGCATGTCATTCAGGAGGTCATATAGAGCATTGATGTCTTGGGATCAAATACGACCCACGTGCTTCATACCCAAACCTTCGTGTCCTCACACTCGTAGGCGTTGGCATAGAACTCTTGTACAATGGATATGATGGGTGCTATAGGCCCCCATATCAACTGCTTCCAATGTCTAACAAAAACTATAGCATCGATTCCCAGACAACGCTCCTCTGCTGAAGCATGATGGCCCTCTTAGGGATAACATGCCTAAAATCTCTGATGTGCTTGTACTTGGCCTTAGCCTTTGCTGATTTAAACCTGAGTTGGTCCTCACAGGCTGCTGGTTGTGGTATATGCTTTGGCTTGGAAGCCACATTCTTTATTCTAGGGGCCTTGCAATCAATTTTAGTAGATAGAATATAATTATCATGTGAACATAGAATATGGGCAACAACTGCAGTATATTTTGAATAACTCAATAGTACATTAGCACCCAATACAGTCTAAATAAGGCATATGCAAAAATAATGAATGAAATTAACATTAGCACCCATTCATGCAATGGTCACTCCCTTGCTTGCCGTGGTAGGCTACCCCATAACCAACATTCTTCTTTTTTTTTTTACTTAAAATCTATGTCTCCTAAAAATTAAAATGCAAACCATATTAAAAATAAAATAAAACAAAAAGAAAATAAAAAATAAGTGGGTTGTTTCCCACTAAGCGTTATGTTTAACGTCATTAGCTCGACATGGATGTAATACCCTGAAAAATTTATACAAAATGAGATGAAATGATAAATGAAACCAAATACATTTCAGGATCAATTAGCAATTTTAATTGCTCAAAAAACTCTTAGGGGAGTGAAAATTAAGAAAAGAAATGAAATGAAAACAAAAGAAATGGAAACGAGAAGAAAATTAGAAACATATTGTTCACATGTATGCCCAATCCTAAGATGTAAGAAAATTAGAAACATTTACACATACATAGCAGGATGTCCAAAAGAAGATGAAATGAGGAAAGATGGGAAAATAGAAAGTTTCCATGAACTCATGCCCTAATTTGGTGTGCACCACGAAAAAACTAAAATGAAGGAAAATTAAGGCACTAAATGAAACATGTGCACACAAGATGGAATATCCCAAAGAAAAGGAAAACAAATAGGAAATAGAAACAAATCCATATACCAACATGGGAAAGATGCCCAAATCCTTGTTGATCCAAAATTAGACACTACAAGAAATTGATGATACAACAACGTCAATTCGATAACGTGCAACAACGACCATTCTATTTGAAGGCATACAACAATGTTCATAAAATGTGTACAGCAACATTCCCAAAGGTCATTACAACGAGTAGACGAACGTTGTTCTATGTTATTACAACAATCGTAGTTGCTCGTTGTCGAATAACACCTTCTACAACGTTCATTGGTCGACTGTTGTTAAAAGAATATAAGTTATTACAACGTTCATTCGTAAACGTTGTTTATAACCGTCTATAACAACCTTTTATTTGACCAGTGTAAACATATTACATTATATATACATACGTTATTCATATGTTATACCTGTATAATACCATTAATGCGTGAATAATGATATAACTTGTGAATGGCGGTATAATGGAGGCATAACGATCGAATAACGTACGTATAAATATGTAGGGATAACAATAGGATAATGCATGAATAATTGTATAACCCATGAATAGTGGTATAATGTAGGTATAATGCTAGAATAATGAACATATAAAAATTTAGGGATATTGATTGAATATTGCATAAATAATATATATGGTATATATAACATGTGAAATGTGGTATAATGTAGGAATAAAAATTAAATAATACACGTATAAAAATCTAGCGATAACAATCAAATAATTAATTCGTGAATGATGGTATATATATATATAACCAGTAAAATGTAGTATAATGTTGGGATAAATATTGAATAATGCGTGTATAAAAATCTACCGATAACGATCGAATAATGCATGAATAATGGTATGAATAACTTATGAAATGTTGTATAATGTAAGGATAAAGATCGAATAATGTCCGTATAAAATTCTAGTGATAACAATCAAATAATGGGTGAATAATTGTATATATAACCCACGAAATGTGGTATAATATGAGCATAAAAATTGAATAATGCACGTATAAATATATAGAGATAACGATCAAATAATGCACGTATAAAAATTATTCTGTTGATCAATATACTTTACAAAATTATATGCACGCATTATTCATTTATCCCCGCGTTATTATGAAATTATTCTCACATTATACCATTATTCACATGTATTATACATCAATTATTCGTTTGTTATACTTGTATTAATCAGTCATAAAAAGGTACATATTTTATGTATATATATATGTGTGTGTGTGTGTGTGTGTGTGCGCATTATTCGTTTGTCCTTACATTATTATGAAATTATTCTCACATTATACCGCTATTGACGCACATTATATATGAATTATTCTTTTGTTGTATCTGCATTATTTAGTCAAAATTAAAATACACTGATTTTATATATATATATATATATGCGTGCATTGTTCGTATCACTTAAGAATAAAAAATTTTCATAGTGTCAAACATATATACAATCCATCAAAATGTGTAATTATTACTTATATTACTTATCATTATTAATTCTAATAAACAAAAATAAAAAGTTCTACAAGCAAAAATTTTTCTTGAAAGATCATCACACCTTTATAAGCTCAAGTTCTCCATTGTTCCAATCTTTATATATATCTACATAAAAAATGAACTTAATTGGATTAATTTAAAAAATAATAATAATAATAAGAGCTAAAGTAGTACGTTGTACTTTCCCTTGAGGTTAGCCTATTAGCTCAAGAATTGCGCTGTACTTTCTTCCCATGGACAAGATAACATTAATCTTATCCATATTTATGCATGATATATAAATAATATGGTATATATATATATAAATCGTCAACGGAAGATTTTTTTTTTCAGTATCTACAAATGTCAACAACTCATAAAAGGACCCAACTTTGGCATTTTCCTTATCCACTCTCCAAAAATGCCCTCAAATTACCAAGGATTGACTACAAATTTAGGTAGAAAAAAATCACCTTAGGAAATTCCAAGGAAGCTATAGATCCAAAGATCCAACCATTCAATGGGAATAATCTAAGAAACATAATGTTTGTACATGGAATAATTAGACTACTAAAACAAGTAGAAATCATTGAAAACAGAAACTAACTAGAATAATGTGGGTGCCAGGTACAAGCCTACATGCTATAAGAAAAAACAAACATTGCAGAATATAAAGCATTGAACAAACCATCAACTTATTTCATTTATGGTTTTACTACAATTGGGGAAAGCACATGAAAATATGGTTAAGGTTACAGAAAAACTTTAAACCTTGCAAATCATAGATTTCTTGCTCTAATCTTTTCTTCTCGTCATCAAGTGCTGTTAATTGCTTTTCATGATCTCCAATCAGCAAAGCAACTATCAGTCATCCATCCTTCATACTCTAGTAGATCACAAAATATTTCTTCATGCATCTCTTATGGTACTTTATGAATTTTTGCTCACTGATGTTACAGATCTAATATGGTAGCTAATGAATAATGAAGGTGAAACAAGAAGCGTGCAAATGAAGTATTCAAGATATAACTAATGCTGGATAGATTGCAACAACAAGTACATGATGCATCAAGATATGTATCTATATATGTTATTCTACCTTCCCATCATTCATTATTGACTCCAGCAAGGCTTGCATTTTTTTTAGAGGAAAATTGGTGATTCCGATAACTGCAAGTGCTTTACATTGAAATGTTATTATGCTTAAATACGAATAATATGTACATACGTGTATGATTCGCACTGGTTAATACAAAAAATTAGAAAAATTTTATTGAATGAGTCATTTGGGATATTTGGTTAAACTATGAGTAGCATGTTTAATTACACTGATTATTTATGTATTCTTTGCAAAATATAGTTTTCGTATGCCAATTAAATAATTAACATATGTTTTGAAAAGAATACATAAATAATTAGTGCAGTTAAACATGCAAATCATAGTTTAACCAAATATCCCAAATCATTCATTCAATAAAATTTTCTTAATTTTTTGTATTAACCAATGCGAATCATACACGCATGTACATATTATTCGCATTTAAGCATAATAACATTTCAATGTAAAGCAATTGCAGTCATCGGAATCATCGATTTTCCTCTCAAAAAAATGCACGCCTTGCTGGAGTCAATAATGAATGATGTGAAGGTAGAATGACATACATAAATACATGTCATATAATTTCAGTAAACATAGTGCTTATGATGCATCATGTGCTTGTTGCTGCAATCTATCCAGCACCCAACCGTGGCTTGATATCTATCTTCAGATTTAACAATGTATTGATATTCCTGCAGGTGTATAATACCAGAATAACATGTTAAAAAGTGTATAATAACAAAATAAAAAGATGTATATAAAGTGATAACAATATCTTAGTTCTAAGAAAGTTGAACAGACCACACAACCATTCACTATCACATTTAGATGAATACGAATACAAGATTCGGAAGAGTATGATACATACCTTGTTCTTAGCATTTACGGTTGTCCTATTGGGAGAGGATGAACACTCGTTATTCATTATAATAGTGGAAATTGCAAGTAAATGAATAACTGAATCAAAAAATGAATCGAAAATTGAATCGCAAGTATATATATATATATATATATATATATATTATTTATATATATATGATATATGTACAGTATTTTAGAATGAATAATTCGGGTATAACAAACAAATAATACATGTATAATATTTAAATAGCCAAAAAATATGCGTGAATAGTAATATAATGTGAGAATAATATCTGACTAATTCAAGTATAAAAATTGTTCGGTTGTTTGGCAAAAAAATTTGAAAAGTGAATAAAGCGCGCATATATATATAATATACTTTAATTTTGATTGAATAATGTAGGTATAACAAAAGAATAATTTATGTATAATGCACGTCAATAGCGGTATAATATGAGAATAATTTCATAATAATAAATGTGTTATACAATAAATTATATACGCACAATAGGAACTTATAAATGTTAAATTATGTAACACCCACAAATTTTGCATGAATTTCAAATAAAATAAAATAATGTGACAAACAAATATATATATATATATATATATACACCATAATATTTGTATATCATGCATAAATAGTTATATGTGTATATATATATGTGTGTGTGTGTGTTATTTATATAATTGATTACATATATAAATAATGTGACATACAATTATCTATCTATCTATCTATCTATATATATATATATATATATATATATATAATTTGACTTGTTTAGCCTTTCGGGAGAAAACTAATGCTCTAGTTTTCAATCAAAGCTTACTATAAGAATAGTATCATTTTGCTTTACTGGTCTAAAGAATTAGGGAATAAAGGGTTGCAAGGGGACGAACCAGGCGATGAGGTATACAAAGAAGTATAGGTTGTTGGAGTGATAGTAGGAACTTGCTGACCTCGGGTTTCCCAGATATGAAAAAGCTCAATGTCAGAGATGATACAAAAAGTTTGTGTACAATAAAGGAATGTCCAAAAACACAATGTACGACGACAATGATCGTCGTGACCAATTGCACTAAACATGACCAATGGCTCTGATACCAATAATGGATTTATGATTTAGAGTCTGAAGCGGATTCATCACAAATAAGGATCATGCAAAAACATTGACAAAATATTATTACAATAATAAACATGATTACAAGGACTATGACAAGCCAAAGGGGTAAGACGCCAAAGACTTTGGAGAAGTGAGACATTACAAATTAAAACTGAAGCAGAAACATACTGAAACCATAATACTAGAGACTCACAAATGCTTACAGAGGACTAGACTCAAACTTAGAACTCCTCTCCTGGATTATTACAATGGAGGAGTGATCCTTAATTTATAGAAAACCAAAGCCAAAAAGTACCATCATAAAGGAGTGGTTGAGAGCTAAAGGTGTGATCACCCTAGGTCTTATAAGGTGTCCACGTCAACATGAATTTTTAAAAATTCAAAATAAATATAAAAATGACTGAAAACTTGTTTTTAATTATCATTGTATGATATTTAATCAGGATAAAATTTATTAGAACCTTCGGATAGCTAGAAACGTGCGGGGAAAAGTGTTAAAAAACAAGCGTCTTGCTACCGACCGCGATCCGTGATGTGAGAAACCCAAAAAAAGTGATAAACAAACTGTGGACCGCGGTCATTAAAGGCCGACCGCGGTTAACAGTGGAAAAAATGCAGAAACGAAAACTAGGTCACATTGGTGACCGCAGTCCGTGAAGTGCCGACCGCGGTCCATAAAGGGATGACCGAGGTCCATAAAGTGAAGACCGAGGTCCATGAAGAGAAATCTATCCAATGACCGAGGTCCAAAAAGTGAAGACCGCGGTCCGTGTGCGAGTTATGTATACTTTTCAAGCGCAGATTTTCTCATTTGCACTGAAATTGCTTGGGATTCGGAGAGGAGCGACGGGAGAGCGATTCAAGGTGAGTTTTATGATTTTCTTTGGTTTTTTTTAAGTTTTGAGCTCATCTAAGAGTATTTGTTAATAGTTTGTGAATCAAAGTGATTAAGATCCGTTTTTGAACTTGTTGTGGGTTTAGTGTTTGGAAACCAAGCCAAATGGGATGAACTATTATTTAATTCCCTTGTATGTGTGTTTGGACACTAGCATGATGGATTTAGGATGGTTGTTTGGTGATAGAAATGAAGGAATCGATTTTATTGAAAGTGAATCCCGTTTTTGAGGCTTGATCAATGGGTTTTGGTGAGTAAATGATGTA
>JAJIYU010003175.1:0-27762 GCA_030144865.1 Tinospora cordifolia | reverse complement strand
TATCTAGTAAGTTATTGAAATTTGGCGCGCATTTTAATATATCGGTAGTTTTGAAAATAATATAAGAATAGTGATATAAGTGAATACCAAAAACTTAAGCAAAATATTTTTGATAATATTTTTAAATAATTGACATTTTTTGTAATTTCGTCAAAATAAAAAGGAAAACTTGTAATAAACGAAATTTTTCTTAGAGAAATAGTTAGTCTTCAGATCTTTCCTTCAAGTTCTTTACTCTAATATTTTTATTATAGTTATTAGAAAATTAATTTGGAATTTAAATTTGAATTCAAATTATTTCCATTAGAGCCACTAGAAATTGTGCCCCCAACTCAAGCAAATAGTAATAAAAGGGATGTTTAAATATATTCTTACCTTATACTCAAAATCTTCTTTTTAAAATTTTTTTAATTGTATAAATTCTCCATTACGGGGCATCTTGCTCAATATAGAATGGCAAATGCAATTCTTGTTTTAATTCACTGCATTCAACAATTTTCCCATTGCTCAGTACACTCGAAGGAACAATGACTTCCCTAACAGGTCCACAATCGATTTTAAGTATTTTAAGAACCTTCCGTCATCATCTTGGCAAGTCTAGTTGTTGCTTTGATATCACTAGTCTTCTGTTGATTTCAACCTCCATAGCCTAAAGCCCAACACCACGTCCACTCCCACTTCGATCGAAAAATGGTGCTTCTTAGCCCTTCAACTATTTGTACGTCATGTCCTTCGTTTCTCAGGCAAATTAAAAACTCCTTTCCTTGGACATGGAAGACATTTCGAGCCATTCATAGCCATGGTCAGGAAATAACAAATATTATGTGCAATATTGAAGAATGGCCTTTGCATTATCTTAAGTTGTCGCAGAAAGTCCAAATTTGGAGTTCGGGAACTATGTTGTAGCAAAAAGTCACAAAAGTATTGGTAGATTGGAAGTCATCTTCTCAAACACTGCTCTTAGGAGCCCATCAAAGTTCATCTTCTGACTTGCACTTAATTTTAATTCATATTTGTTGATCGAATAAGTAAACATTTAATGTTTCAATTTTGCAAAGGTAACTGGTGGGGCAAAATTTCAGGCATGAATAGGTCCCATCACCCTTTCAGGAATCTCTTTCAAATCTTTCCTTAATTTCCTGACATACCCGTGGTCACCGTGGGGAGCGGGTTCTCAATATGGGACAAGTGATTTCTTTTCTTTTGTAGATATATGGGGTGTGCAGTATGTTTTATCATAATTTCTTATGTCAACCACTTAGTAACCGAGGAGGAAAGAACAATAAGACAAAAGTAGTGAAAACATAGAGTTGAATTGGTTAATGAAAGTAATGGCTTTCTTTCATAAATCTAGATCAAATCCAGTTGCAGGCATACATTTTAGAGGACATGAGAGCAAGAACGTAGAGATCAAATCCAAGACACGCAGTGTCAAAATAAATACAACTAGATTTTCGTGAAAAAAAGGACTATAGGACTAGAACCATGTACCAGACAAGCATTTTACTGTTCAAATGCTGATTTCAGATTATTTGTCGACAATTATAAATTATATGCCATCCTGTGTTGAATGTGACAAACATGTAGAAATAGCGAAGTAAAAATAATAGTCACCAAATGAAAAGACTGATTTTCTACTCTTTCATCTAGAAATTGGATTTCAAGCTTCCAAACAGATGCTCATCTTATATTATATATAAACACAAGGGAAAATAAGAAACAAGCGATTGTATTAATCGTAAGTGTCAATTGTACATCAAAAAATGACCAAATGGGGATCATGCATACTGCGCTGCACTGATTTAACTGACACAAAACATCACCACACCATGGGAACTCCTACAGCCCCATAAACAAATCCAAGAAGCCGTATAAATCATGATAGAAACATATTATCCCATTAGCATCCAAACTAACAAAGAGAAGCCTTTATTTAATGAAGACGCATAAATCCAAGTATGTGCAGTATGTTTGACACTTTCCCACAGTTGAACTATAAGTTTTTCCACATTATGAAAGAGTCTCATTCCTTTCCAACCAATTGGACCATCAAGAAGCTAAGAAAGCAATTTGACTAGTACCAATCTCATCCTTGGATAGAGGGGGGATGCAGCCAAGGGAAATCATTCCCTCAATCTGATTAAAGATGGATAGTCTTCTACTTGAGAACACAAACCTTTGGATTGAAGGGAAGCCATGCCCTCAATCTGATTAGAGATGGAAGTCTTCTACTTGAGAACACAAACCTTTGGATGCCACCTATGCTTGCCAAATGAACTTGCAAAGAGGGAATAGAGGTTTGTTTGAGGCAGTGTTGTCACGCGAAAAGGGTGAGCCACTATGAGGTAAGGCAGGGCCTAGGCAAGTCAAAGATAGACCACAAAATTATTATTTAAAAGTTTCGATGAATTAAAAAATATATATTTATTGATTAGTTTCACAATATATAGTAAATGATATATCAAAATAAACGATATAGTATATTAATTTACAATTTAAAATAAAAATATTTTTACCCCTCCAAAAGAAATTAAACACCCCCTTTTTCCAATAGAGGAGCCACTAGCTAGATGCTCACACCTTGATCACACTAGTTTGGGATATCATTAAGACAAGGAAACATGGATCAAAATTTGAAACTTTTCCATGAGTCAAACCACCTTAAAAAACAGTTTAGGCAAGGGGAAGAGTGTAGCTGTTTGTAGTTTGGTGATTAGTGTCCGGATCTGCTTTAGCTCCCTCCTAGTAACTCCCTAGTGAAGTAAAGATTCCATGGAAAGTTAGACATGCGGTCTGTTAAAAGAATGATGCAAGTGCTTTGTTATGAAGACTAGATAGGCAGAAAAGGTGTAGGAAAGCCTCTGCCAACTTAATATTACCCAACCACCTACACTCCCAAAAGTTCAAGCACAGTTCATTCCCAACTTTGCATCCCAAGTGAGGGCTAATATGAGGTAAGATGAAGGAGATGACCTTCCATGGGTATCTATAAGTATTACCATGCCATCAGCTTATCCTGTCCAACGTCAGTGAAAGCTTGTGATTATCTTCACCCATATGGCAGCTGGATCGATAGTCAATGCCAAATCCATTTGCTGTGCGGCACACTTTCACACACCAATGCCATGATCATAGATCATGCTGATTTAGTTGGTAAGAGATTGCAATGAAGCAATTAGCATCAGTAGTTTTAGATCATGCTGATCCTATGGTAATACCTACGCATCAAAAATTGCCAATGTCTAATGACTAAGAAATCACGCACGGCTCAGACCACCTCTTGGATAAACCTACAACCCCAAACATCTTGAGCAGGTTAATGGAGGAAAAAGTTTAGCAGCGAGGAGGGTTAACTGCATGGGTCAGTAAGAAGTTGCTCATTCTTGCCAAGAAGAACTAAGGGGTAGCTTGGTGTTAGATTGGCAAAAGACAGCTACATTTATTAACCAGTAATAATACCTGCAAAGAAACGAATAACACAGATTGCACCATTGAAAAGATTGAAAAATGTTCTATTTTCTCAATATTGATCTTAGTAAATGTAAGATTGTTTGTTATAGCTCAATAAAACATCAAGAACAACCTCCTTCAAAAGAATCTTTGTTTTGTCACAAGATGGGGAAGCCAATTTATTAACAAAATTGAAAGAGGACAAACAGAAGGTGAAAATGCAATCACTTTACCTTGCGTATCCATCCACCTGCTTTTCCAGTAAATCTGAGATCCCACCTAGTCCTGTTATACTGCCTTCAAGGTTCTTATAAATATCGAACAATTGGTGTTGATTCCCTAACCTGCCATATGTTTCTCAATTGTAGACTTTATTGCAAATGCTGCTCTACCTGGAGTAATTGCTGCAGCAATCTAAACTGCAAGACTCTTGAATAAAGAAACACAGTTATAAAGGAGACATGAAGTACAAAACATGAAAAGGACAGAGTACCCAGATATAATAAAGAAAACCCCACTATGAGTACCTCAATTCTGTGCATGCCATTCAATCAGTGCGACTTTTAGGATCACTATATGGGGTAAGAGGAGGGAATGAAGAAATAGACTGCAAGACAAATTTGCGGCCACTTCTCAATCCACGAGCAGAGCTTGACCTGATCTCATTAAAATGGCTATGCGGAGGAGAAACCCGCTTCTGATTTGGAGAGCTTGCCTTGACTGCTTTGATTGGATTAGAACTGTCCTTCAATATCTCGGGTGTATCATCCTCCGTGATGCCACATCCATTATCTGATTCAGACTCCTCTTGCAACTTGATCCCACCAAAACGGCGTATTGGAGTAACAGAGCCACCATGCAATCGGAAAGAACCAGATAAACGAACACTTCCGTGCAGTTGGAGACGCGAAGTCTTTGTACTTACATTATCATTTGATGAAGACAACGAGGCCGTGACTTTTGAGTTATGCAGTGGCAATGGAGTGAAGTCACATATGTCCTCAAGCCCACTCCGCCTAGGTGAAAATTGATCCACTCCCACTGTAGCACTGAACGTCAATTCCTGCTCACAAAAGAGATCATCCAGGCTTGGATCACCCCTATTTGCTCCCTTATCATGTCCACTTAAAATTCTTGGAGACCTTGAGGGCCTTCCATGTGATGATGATGTGTTATTGTCAGATTCTGGTGAGTGGTGATATCTTCTAGCCAGATGCCAGGGTTTAACTGACGACTTTCTGTTGCTGGGTGGCAGACACAAAGGAATAATCAGGCAAATAGATTAAAAGAGATATAAACAAATTGCTATATGTAGGTGTAATAGCTATCTGGAACTATATGGTGCATGATAAGTATAGAAGCCATACATTGAGGACTGGAGCAATGGTGTCTGAGGCATGAGTTTGTGAGAACGCTCAGAGTATGCATATTTGTCTCTGGTATCTGGCCTATCCAGCTTTTGATCAGATGGCTCCTCCCAATTCTCGTCATCAGACATTTTGTATTCCATTTCATTAATTTCACCATAGCCTACAGAGAAATAATCTAGGAAACAAGTTTATTTCAGTGAAAAGAAGAGAGAGAGAGAGAGAGAGAGAGAGAGAGAGAGAGGAGAAGAATAACAGATATAACAAACATCTAAATAAGCAAATATGCTTCAGCATTATCAGATAGTAGCCTCATCTAAGCATTCTCAACCACGTTTACGAGAGACACTCATCTCACAGTTACTTGGTTGACAATTTTAAAATCACTGTTGAAAACATTTTTTGTATCTGACAGAAATATAAGATATTAAAACAATAAAAGCAGACAATGTCCAGAACACTATATATATATATATATATATATATATATGTATGTATGTATGTATGTATGTATGTATGTATGTAGGTATCAAAAATAATTACTAATATTTTATGAGCATGAATGTGTCCAACAATTCTATATTTTAAGCTTCATCCAGGGCATATATATCAGTAGTACCGCACCGAGCCAGTATATCTGAGACTCTTACAGACTTGTCTAGAAACTGGAATATGCTTTTTGAGTGAAATGTCGTGGTTTAGGGTGACACAAATGTTTGGCTCTGCTATATCATCAATCTTTTGCGTTGCTTTCTTGATTTTGTTCTGATAAGCATTCCTTACGCTTATGTGTTGTTAAGTTTATCTTTGTGTGATGCAAATATTTTCTTTTCAAAAGCTAAATAAATTCAAAATCAAAATCAAAAAATAAATTAACAACACGACATAGATTGCAATTTTTAATCCATAAATCTCTGCAATACACCTATACAACTCGATAAATCTTGCCTACATCTTCATTGCTACTACAGTTCGATTTAATTTAAACTTCAACAATAACCTACTAATCACCTCGTCCACATACCATTTAAATCCAGAGACTTCTGAAGAAAGCATACCGCACATTATTAAGTTGTTATAATCAATAAGTAGTTTTTGATAACACAACTTTCAACATCCACCTTTTTATTTACATGTAACAAAAATTGAGGCCATAGAGCATATTATGAATTAAACCTTTCAATAGTGTTTTAAATGACAACTTAGCCCTTGATATAGCATTGCAGAGGAAATTGAATCATTTAGTATTCAAGGCATAGGAGTCTAGCATTTAAACAACTGAAGCACTATAGAGAGGTATTCATAATTCTTTGGGATGGTTTAATTATAATTTTTTGCCTTTCTTTACATTTAAACCTAATCCAACATTAACGTCAAGAAGTCGACCCTCTCTCTCCATGCTCTTCTTTTTCATTCCACCCCATCACTCAAGCAAACCAAGCAAACAAACCTCCAACGACCTTAAGCAACAATGATATTTTTTTCCTCCATCAAACCAACTGTGTGTGATTCCCGCAAAGTACAAATCTGTCAATCCCTTGACCTTGATGACATACTTTGGCGATCCCTAACCTCGGCGACATACTCCAGCGATCAATATTCTTTTTTTTAATAGTTTGTCACTCTAACAACTAATTTCTTTATTTTTCACTTCGCTTTCATGGTATTTGGTTTTTTTTTGCCCATTTATGCACTGCTCATTTGATTTTTTTTTTTTTTCTGCTTCGTGATTTTTTTTTTCCTTTTTTTTTCATTTCTTGTTTTTTCAGTTCTTTTCTTGCTCACTTTTCCTTTCATTTCCACACTACATTGCCATTTACCAGTTTAGTTATAGCATGTTTGTATTTGTTTCTTTGTATTTGAAAAATTTACATGCTTCCTAATTTCTTAATTTACAATTTTATAACTTTTTATTTTTGTTTTTTTTGTTTAGAGATTAGATGACTTCATTTTATTTTTATTCTGGCTGGAGACTGCCAATAAAAACTAAGAAATAATTCAGGTACTTAATTTTCATTAGTTGAGTTAGTTTTGTTTTAGATGTTGAATTAAATATCATGTATAATAATAAATGCCTAAATAAATTCACGGTTGGCCTCAAATCTGCCTAGGCCCATGTCACCTTATGGAGGCTTACCACCTAGTTCTTCCATTTTGTCTTGGCCACACCGAGTAAATCTATGTAAAGAAAAAGCTCTGTTGACTTAAGTGAAAAGAATTTTTCTTTTTTAAGTTATTGCTATATACAAATTCAGGAGGGTGCACACATCAACAAAGAATTGGGTTCGGTAGATTGAGACCTCAAGCCATTTTAGCCAAATGTTGAATAAAAAATCACAACTAGAAAACTGTAATAAATAAACAAATTCATAACATAAATATGCAAGGAAATTATGTTTAGTGTATAACTTTGTTCATTCAATTTTGGTCCAGATACCATCAAAAGACTCCAGACTGCAACAGTTTTCATGAAGGAAATCCATGTGCCACTGTAATCATAGTGGTAACTCCTTGAAACATGCAAAGAAAGGGTCAAAAGAAAATCACAAAGTACCTTCTTTAATGCCAAAGATATTTTTACATCCCTCACATCTACATCCATCAGAGCACCCAACTCCAGCCTGTATGAAAAACCAGAATACCATATATAAAGTATTAATAGAGATAATATTATAAAAAAGCATTCAGTGACACAAATGCCTAACCTGATAGCATTCACAGTATTTTTTCAGACACATGGACTTCTTGCAATTGCATCCTCTTTTATGCCTGGCTGAGGATGGTGTTGTTCGACCACCATCTTCCTGCACACTTGAACAGTTAATTCTAGAGGTAAAATTGAGAACAGGAAGTCCAGAAATCAAGTTCAACAGCAAGTCCATACCCCATTATTTACTGGAGATTCTGTGGTGCATTGTACAATCTTAGGAGCAAATGCAAGAGGATTTCGGGATTCAATTTGCTGTCGAGTTCCGAGAACTGTATCTTCATATTCAGGTTTGTTGAAGCACCCCATGCATGAACAAGGCTCAGCACAATAAATTCCAGCAGCAAAACACTCACAATAACTACAAAGAAGAATGTATAATCAGTAAATAGAAACCAACCGTATACAAAGCGATCGTAAAGAAATAGTTGTTTGAATATGCACTCATAACTTCAATTTAAGCTTACAGTTTCAGGCATTTTGATCTTTTACAATTGCAACGCTTGCAACCTTGACCCTCAGTGGTGTATGGTGTCCTCTTCCTGCACATCACAAATTCCTAAAAGTGTTACAATGAAGAAATAGTGATTTTTTTATACTAACTGAGAACCGAAACATCATATCACCCATATATCAGAAAAATGCACTTGCCTCTTCCTTTTGGGGCTCAGTTGGTTTAATTCATCAACTTTGTCAACATTTCCTGAAATGAATTTCCGTCATCAAAATGAATTGTCTTATAAGTAGTAAGCTTCAAATGTAAATGTGAAGTGTCGAGAAAAGTTAACGCACCTTCAGGCAACTGCAAGTTGGCAGCGCTATCTGATACCAAGGCAACTATTTCTTGCTGATTTTCATCTATTTTTTCAAAATATTGTCTGCCTGCATTTGATGGAAGTGCATTACTGCCTGATCCTTCAGTTAAATGGTGCTTGGCTACACAGAAAGATTTCCCCCTTTGTGCAATCAGATGGTCAGCTGAATCCATGCCAGGAGCTGTGTTGCAACCCACTGCTGCAGCATTGACAATGCTATTCAAATGTAAGCCAATACCAGATGGCTTGGGAGCTGTCATGTCAGTTCTTCCACTATTTCTAACCGATCCATCAAATTTATCCTGGATTTCTGAAATATCAACAACAGATAGAGATGACTTGGAAGATTTGGGCAGCGAAAAGTTGACTGGCAGGACATTGGCCAAAGTTCCATTTAAGTTTAGATTACATGAATCTATCATGTCCAACTCAGAGGAATTTGCAGAACTACCACAGGCAATAACATTGACTCCGTTTGAGAATTGCTGTTCACAACTATTTCCACTTTTGTGAGCTTCAGGAGCTTCAAATTGAAGACAACGTCTGCGGGTACCTCGTTGCTGCTGACCGGCATCCTACATTTGATTTTATCCCATAGAAAGAGATCCAAAGCAAATAAATGACCAGAAGGAAAGTAATCTAAGGGCTAACAGAAATGGTTTTCTTGATACCACCAACATTTGGTTTTCAGATGCAAGTAAAAGTGCCAAGTAAAACAAGTCATTCCCACTTTCAACGACTGAAATGGCATAAATTGTTATTAATGAATAAGACAAGTTAAGATCAAACCAAAACTAGGTTTAAATAAATAAAAGATTCCAGAAGTACTCAAAATTCAATTGACCACATACCACATATTCAATATTCTTCTAAAAGCAGAACAGAGGCATTATAAATAGAAAATCTATAATATTGCCACCTAGTTTAACCATTTGAAGCTTTAGGATTGCATGCCAAAGAAATACAGAAAGAGTGCATCTTATGCATACTGCATATTAACCAGTGCTCTTCCATGATGCCTTCAATTGATTGCTTTCTTATTGACAGAATGGAGTTCTTCTATAAACCATGTTTCCTAGAACGCCATTGCTTCCCATCTTTGTTTATAAGCTGGGATTGGGATTTTTAGGAGTTTTCAGCAAGCCAGTGTCACTTTAGGAGATCTATAGATACAGCTAGACAGTGGTGTGAACATTGAGAGGGCTTTATAGCTACCAGGTGTGACGTCAATTCTCAAGTGTAATTACTTGCCTTGGTCAGCATAGCCTGATATTGCCAAGGCAGCTACCTCCCAGGGTAGACAAGTGCTTAGGCAATGATTTAAGTGCTACAGGGAGGTTTTTGTAATTTTTCATATGGGAGGGCTAGACCATGCTTTCCGCCAGGACAATATTTTGGTCCCACCAAGAAAGAGGTTGTGTGTGGCTAGATGTCCATCCTGATGGTCTCTGGATTTTCTAAAGTTGTGCCCTAAATTTTTACAAAATTATTTGATATTTTAATCTTGTACATGATATCCACAGACCTATAAATAATTAATGTTTATCACTTGGGCCATGTTTATACTTCACATAGGCCATGCATTGCCTAGCCACGATATATCACATAGACAATACCTCGGCTCCTTGATAACACTAGAATTATTCCATCCCTATAGAAAAACAACGACACGTTCTAATCACCTTCTCCTTTAAAATAATGTTTCATATTCCACAAGAAACCCAAGAGTCATTCTTTTGATTGAGATAAGGAAATTAAGAGAGAGAGAGAGAAGAGGCATGCTCTAGCCTGAGCTTATCCTTTTAAGACAAGGACTATAATTTTCAAACTTCAAAGAAATTAAGAGCCATCCACTCAAATGGCATAAGGCTTGATTGGAATGTACCTTGTCTTCTAAAAGTGCAACTAATCATTTTTTTTTTTTTGTTTTATCTTCAACTTCATCATGGCATGCAGAAACTTACTCTACCTCTCTTGTCTTGGATGTCTGTCGATCATCATCAAGATTTTTTAACTTTGAAATAACAATAGTACTATCAATAAAACACTAAATCACGAAAAGCAAGAAATTAAAAAGAATAGAAGTCTAAATAGGAAAAATGGCAAGAACAAGAATAACTGTTTTTCCTGCCAAAACCTCTTTCAAATGAATGTTCCAATGATTAGATATCTCCCTAGCCTTAGGGTTGATATCTTTTAAGTTTAGATGCCTGGAATTAACATGAGATCGGAATCCATTACCCACCTTGCCAATAAGTTTGGATGCTCAATGGGGTTTGGCTAATGAAGTACCTTTGCCTTACCCCCGAAATTAACTCGTTAACTAGTGAGTTTTCTTTTCTTTTCTTTCTTTCTTTCTTTTTTTTTTTTTTTTGTGTCAAAACTTTTTTTTGAAAAGAAACTATAGATATATTATGTTGCAACTAAACTTCGACTTTGTATTAACATACAAATCATCTAAACATTACAATATGCACCATCTATGTGTCTACTTTCCCAACAAAGGGCATACTAATTCAAAATTACAATCAACATAATCAAAATTGATCATAGTCATCCTTTATAATTTTTAGAAGGCAAGAAGATTGGAAATGAGTTTTTCTATCAAAAGAAGGGAGATTCACCCTTATTCATCCAGTGCTAATGGCAACACCTTCATACTTCACGTTCGTGTTTAATGTTCCCTCGTCGATAGCAATTCAATTTAATGAAAAAAAATAAAAAAACAAGTGCCAAAATGGCCCAAAATTTTCAACAATTTTGGAATACCAAGACTATTGAAATCATGTGTGCATAGAAGTTGGATCGTCATAAATATCGGCCAACTAGGGTTGTTTTCCTCACAACTCACTTCTTCCACCTGTAATGCACTAGGTTTCAACCTAGTCTCAACAAACAAATGGAGTTTCACTAAGCATGGTATAAAAATTAGACGTATTTCGTCGAAATTAGCCAAATTAATTAGGTAATTTGGACAATCGAAACGAAGTTCACTTGTAATTATAAAATTACAAAATTTTGTCGAAATCTTCGAAAAAATCGGCGAAGTTCACTTACAATCGAAGTTTTGAAGATTTTTATAGAAAAAAATGTATAAAAGTCTTAAAAAGGAGCATTTTTTAAGAAAGAATTTATATAATGCACAAAGATTCTTCTATATAATTATAAAGATTATACAAAAAATCATTCTCTACAAAGAATCATTCTTCTAGCATTTTCTCATATTGCCCTTACGCAATTGGGTTGTGGCAGGATCAGACAAGATTTTTCAAGGAATGTATTATCAGTACCTCATCAAGTGGAGGAAGGCTAGTCTTTATGCCATATTCACTTATTATCTTCAAAGGAGAAAGATATTGATATCATTGCATTTTATGTGACTCTCTTTGGTTAATTGGCTAGAATCCAACCAAAAGCTTTTCCACAAAAATGCAAAGATGCCTAAGAGCTATGGAGGATATCAAGCTAAAGTTGATTTTCAATTTCTTCTTTTCAGCTTTTGAAGCGGGATCATTCTTTACATCACCTCTGACAAGCATCCTCTAATGTATTTTTATCTTATAAATTATCGACTGAAATCCATTTTTATCTTATATATGAACTCTATTAATTCAATATCTACGTGTTATTGCTAAAAAAAAATGTTCAAGTTCTCTTGATACAATTATTTACAAAATGTCCCCCCAAATTTGCTCAAACTAATAATAATAATAATAATAATAAATGATCAAAAAAAGTGTCCCCTGGGTAACAAGACATTTACAAATGAATATAAATTTATTATGACCGCAAAATGCTCCTTATCATTATATGAAAACTGTGGTTGCTAATATCACTATGCTACTAGATCTTACGTCTTCTTCCCAAGCCTTGAATATACTTGTATTACCCGGACTCTTTACGGCAGCATTACATGCCTATGTCTAATACTTCATGATAGAATGTTGGTGTGAAATTTGTATCTGACACTTTAAGACATAAGAATATCACTATATAAATTCCCCAATGGAAAAAAGAAAGAGCATAAAGAGATGATGACTAAGTGAAATTCATTTAAATGAGGAACAAATCAAATAATAAATGAGTACAAGGAATTAAAAAAAGGAACGGAAATCATATAATATAATCTAATAACAAAGCATTTAAAAATTAACAAGTCAAACCTCTAGATATGTACCTATATCCAATGCCCATATAAAAGTCCATGTAACATAGGTGTCCATGATTACTCCCCACCAAAAAAATAAAAAACTACCTTGTCCTCAAGGTGAAATGCAAGAAAATGGAAAATAATGAAGTCAATGGTCCAACATGCCTCAAAAGGTGGCCCACACCACCAAATTAGGAGTTTAGGAACTCCGTGATAGGTGGCCACAAGTGTGGAGATAAGCAAACTCTCAAAACTTTCTCAGGCTCCGCCACTCACTCCAAATCCATGGTATAAAAATTAGACGAATTTCGTTGAAATTAGTCGAATTAATTAAGTAATTTGGACAATCAAAACGAAGTTCGCTTGTAATTATAAAATTATAAAATTTCGTCGAAATCTTCGAAAAAATCGGCGAAGTTCACTTAAAATTGAAGTTTTGAAGATTTTTGTAAAAAAAAAAAGTATAAAAGCCATAAAAAGGAACATTTTTTATGAAAGAATTTATGTAGTGCACAAAGATTCTTTTGTATAATTATGAAGATTATACAAAAAATCATTTTTTATAAATGAAGAAGATTTAAGGCGAGATATGTAAAATTTGCGAGTGGCTATCAAAAAGAAAAAAGCATGAGCTATAGCCTGAAAAAGAGATGATAGAAAGAAGAGAGAGAAGTGAAAAATAAGCTAAAAGCCTAAGAGAAGAACAATAAATGAAAATCATGGTTTATATTAGAGTTTGACGATAAATTTCTTTTTGTTTTTATCTTTTTTCTAATAGTTTCAAGTTAACGCGTGATGTACATTAAGCATTATTAATGTTAACATATATATATTCGAAACCATTATATGTATAATGTATTTATTATATTTGTTTTCGACATTTTTAATAGAAATTGTGCATATTTTAACATTTATATAATATTTTTTTGAATTTTTCTAAATTGAAAAATTTTTACAAAAATTCTTTCGAATTTCTCCAATTCTTCGAATTAATTCTAATTTTCAAATGTCGAAGTTTGGGGCGAAGTCGAATTTTCATTCCTTGTCCAAATCTATATTGAAACTTGAGAACCGTTGGAATAGGCTAGCATAAAGTCGGAGTAACAATAGCATCCTTAAGTGAAGAAATATGAAAAACAAGATGTGTGGCCATCGTAGGTGGCTACTCAGATATATACGCTATTGAACCAACAGACTACAACACTCGATGCGGGCCAAAACATTGCAATGACAACTTCTCATTAAGACACTTCGCCAATGAACAAAACCAATGTGACTGCAACTTAATATTCACCAAGCCATTCTCTATGAAATTTGCATCTGAAAGCAGTTTTCATCTTATAGCTTGAACACAACCCAAATGAACTGAAGTATCGCACCAATAGTCAGCCACAAGAGACATGAGGTCCAATAATAATAAGAAAAACACCAAAAATACATCTCTAAGCAACAGCTCACAACCTCCGATTGCCCATTTGTTTAAGGCAATGTCATCAAAACATCAAGACAATGACTTGGCGTGTTTCCCTATCTAGCCAATGCATAGACGAGGCGTGGCCTAAGCAACAACAAAAATATTTATTTATAGGCCCCTAAATAATTATTTAGTTTTTAGAGGTCCTCAACAGTTCATACATACAGAATTATATGTCCTAACTGTATAGGAAAAGCTGAGAAGGAAGAGGAGAATGAAGAAGAAGAAGAAGAGCAATTGTTATTATTACAAAACAGAAGAAAAGGAGGAGTTGTTGCAGAAAACAGAAATGATAAAAAAAAAATAAAAAATAAAAAATAAAAAGGGAATGCTATAAAGGAAGAAGGAAAGAAAGAGAGAAAGAAGGAGAGAAGTGGAAAAAAGAAAAGTTGCAGGAGAAGAAGGAAACATGAGTCATCAGAGGGTCGCTGGAGGGTCAATAAGAAAGTCAGCGGATCATTGAAGGGTTGCAACGTCACACGAGATTGCCAGGAGTGTGATGCCAGAAGAGGTTTAGGGGTTCGTTTATTTTAAAGGTTTTCTTTTAAAAAAATTAATTGAACTTCCTTACAGTATTTAATTAACTACAAACAACCACAACGCCTGCCTAGAGGTTTACGCCAAAATGCCTAGATGATTGCCTGGGTAATGTCTAGGCAATGTCTTGACAACGAAGGTTTACAAATGATAAGAAATACTTCATCAGAGAAAAGTGCCCAGTAAATGTTGTAACTCTGTCAAAGATCAACTAAGATATACTCACCATTCTAGATAATGGAACATAGAACACCATGAAGTGAACAATCTTGCAAACAAATGTGGTAACCATATTCTAAGTTGTAAATGAATGCTCAACTAGACAAATACAGGCAAAGTTAATCAGTCCACCACTACCAATATAATGTTATACTGACTCGATCTTCCCAAATCCTCTCTAGTTTAGGAAGTGGCCGGAGTAACCCCACCAACGATAAAGCCAACAAATTATTTTGTTGACAAACAAGACATTCTTGATATCATGTTTTATCCCTTGCCAAAAACACATTCCTCATATTGAAAAAAAAAAAAAGTTAAAAATAAAAATAAAAAATAAAAAAGAGACTTTGAGCTACTTTGATGAAACGTTGATCAAGCAAGTAAGAGGCCATTTTTGAATGGCAAAGACAATTACCATTAATTTCCTCTTCCACACTAACTTGAGTTCTGCCGATGGATACAAAACTTGGCTCAAAAAAGCAATAGCTTTGTTATCTTCCATCAAAACAGCCCTTAAACCATCACCTGATGCATCAGCCTCCACAATAAAAGGTTGGAAAAGTCCACTTGGAGCTTTTGAAAGTTAACCTTTGCCTAATGAAACACATCTTTCACAAGTTGTTAAGTTTTATTTTTGACAAAAGAAACTAGATTATATTGTTGCATTTTTTAACAATGGAGGGAGTTTGCCATGCACATCAACAAGAATTCAAACTTTGATATGCATTGTTGCGTGAACCTCTAGGAGATGTCTAGGAGAGTACTTTCACCAGTGGGTTGCCATCAGAGAATCTGAGCTTAGGCTGCATAATCCTACCAAATTAATGAGCATCATGGAGTATGCACAATGGATCAAGGAGAAGAAAATGCCACTCAAATGGCTCAGTTATAAGATAGGGTTCCAACCATCTCTTACTCCACCAGAAAACAAATTCAAAACCTGTGAAGAGGTTCCCCACACGACTATTTCCACCAATGAAGACTTGCCAGCAAAGCAAATCTCCACCACAGAGATGCAAGATCATAATCACTATGGGTCATGTTTTTACTATTTAATCTGACGCATCACTATTGCAAAGATTTCAACCGACTAGTTATGCATGAATTAGAATCTAAAGCGAATGTCATAAGGTTAAAGGAGGATGAAAGGGGTCACGTTGTGCAAGAGATCACCACACGAGAGATTCTCCAAATTTCTCTCAATTCCCTCGTTGGTATTCACACCAAGTACAATGAAGCTTCAAGGATTACTCAACAAACATCGAGTATTTGTGTTGATTGATTGTGGGATACACAATTTCATCGTTATCAAACTTGTAAACAAGCTGGTCATGGAAATCTCCAACACCATGGAATTTGGGGTCAAAATTAGTAGTGGTGAATAAGTTTTTTCTGAAAAGAAATGATAGATATTATATATTAATAAGGGTGGACGAGCAGTCCAAGACACTAAAGGCGCTTACAAAAGTGAGTACAAAATAAAAGCACGCTTGAGCATCCAATTCCCAAAAGAGTACCCTAAACCCAACTTGGATGACAAAACCCAAACTGCAAAAAGATAAATAGACTTATTTATAGTCTGATTTACATCCACATTCATCTGCCAGAAAATACAACTATTCCTAGCCTCTCAGACCGCAGACCAGATGGCAAAATGGATCAAGAACCAACATCTCTTTAGTTGCGGTGGGGTGTAGGTCAAGCAAGAGATACTACTGCTAATATTCGAAGAACTAGACAACGCTGGGAGGTAATGCTGCCACGATAGCCATACTGTCTTCAAAACTTGGCAGTCCCAAAATATGTAAGGATGCGATTCTCACTCTCCAACAACTCACTATGATAGAATTTTTTCTTCCAATGAATCTAGGCAAAACCAAAGCAGAGTCATATAGAAAGGAGGTCAACTGCCACATCAACAAAATGTACATCATATTGGGTTTGAAAATTATCACTCTCCACAAAGATCCGACTCTTCAACACTCAGCTATTTAATTGAAGGCCATGTTCAAAGGAATCCAATGAGAACAAATGAGTATTTCAACGGAATTTCACAACATTTCCTTACTACTGGAGAACTTGCTGATCATGGAACAATTACTGGCTCATGTCCAACGCATCTTGGATAAATACTAGAGGGTTTTCAACATTCCCACTAGGCTGCCACCAACGCATCCTACTAACTATACTATTCCACTTTGCAATGGCACCAACCTCATTAATGTTTGCCCTTATCAATGCCCGCAAGTACAAACAAACAAGATCAAGCAATTTGTGCATGACGTGCTAGCTACTGATATAATCCAACCTAGTATAGGCCCATCTTACAATCTGATTTGCAGGTTAAAGTAGAACAATGGAAGTTGGCTCTTCCATGTAGGCTACTATGCTCAAAACAGAACCATGGTACCTAACCATTTCCCAATTCTAGTCATTGATGAGCTGTTAGATGAACTTTATGAGCATGTATCTTCTTGAAGCTTGATTCCCCCTCCGGTTATCACCAAATTAGAGTATGACCTACCTATTTTCCAAAGACAGCATTCCACTCTCATGAGGGACAGAGTTTCTCATCATGTCATTTGGTCTTACAAGCATCCATGCCACATTCTAAAGCCTCATTAATCAAGCTTTTTAGGACTTTTTCACAAGTTTGTCTTACTTTTTTTTAATGACATTCTTATTTATGGCTCAAGCTTGGATGACCATTTGATGCACTTAGATTTGGTGTTATATATGCTCCAGCAGCATCATTTACATGTTAATTACAAGAAGAAGTGCCATTCACGTGTCCCTGCATTGAGTATCTGGACCACTGGGTTTAGTCAATATGTGACTGCCAATGCAGAAACTATCAAAGCCGTGGTGAATTGGTTGTGTCCTAGATCCTTGAAGGAACTCTATGGATTTTGGGCCATTAAAGGTATCCCTAACGATTCGTTGAGGGATATGGAGCCATAATTAGCCCATTAACAAAATTGTTGAAAGTTGATACTTTTTCTTGGAACCTGATGGTCAAGGAACCTTTTCAATTTTTGGAGAATGTTATGGTCCTCATTCCAATATTGGCCCTTCCTAACATTGATGTGACCTTCATCATTGGAATGGTTGCCAACGGTTTGGTTCAAGAGAAATTTTGATGCAAGGTCAACATATTGCCTTTTTTAACCATTGTTTGTTGGAAAAGAAACGCTTGTGTTTGATAAAAACAAGAATTGATGGCAACTGTATTTGCCATCCAAAAGCGGTGGCACTATGTTTTAGGAAAGCATTTCATTGTCTATTCAAATCAGTGCAATTTGAAATTTCTCTTCGAACAGTGAGTAGTCCATGTTGAATACCAAAATTGGATCTGACAATTGTTTGGGTTCAATTTTTTAGATGCATTACCGTGTCAATTTAGAGAATAAAGTCATCAACCTTCACAATCAGAATTATGCTTACTTTTATCCTATATAATAAATAGTCCCTTATTGATGTTGTAAGTGGATGCAGACCAATATTTCAGTAAGATCAAATCTAACTTGTTGCATAATCCTGAATCGCATCCCTCTTTCTCTATTATGCAAGGCCAACAATTGTATAAGGGAAGATTGGTAATTTTAGCCAATTCTCCTTGCTAATTAGCCCTCTTGCATGAGTGACATGGCACAACTATGAACAACCATTCGGGGTTTTTACAAACCTACAAGCCAGTCCAACTTATTTGTATTGGAAGAGTATGAAACAGTCTATCAGGCATTTTGTAGATGAGTGTTGCATCTGCCAACACAATAAGGCTCAAGCACTCTCTTCCATTTGGTTGTTATAGCCCCTGCTCATTCCTAATCAAATACGGGAAGATGTCACAATGGATTTCATTGAGGGTCTGCCTAAGTCAAGTGCCTTTGATTTTATTTTGGTGGCAATTGATTTCCTCAACAAATACAACCACTTTGCAAGTATGAAGCATCTTTTTTCCACCCCAAATTTGTCCAAGTGTTCCTTAAGGAGGTGGTGAGATTACATGGGATTTCATACTCTATTATCAATGACGCATGATTGCATTTTCTTGATTTTATTTTGGAGGAAACTCTTCCACTTACAGGGCAATCAATAGTGTTGACGCATTACTTACCATCCTCAAATGAATGGCCAATTAGAGGTGGTAAAACATTGCCTTGAGACTTATTTATGATGCTTCGCCAATGATCATCAACAAAGATGGCATCAATGGTTGGATAGGGTTGAATTTTAGTATAACACTTCCGAACACAATTCAACCAACACCAGTCCTTCTTGGGTCATGTATGGCTGCAACCCTCCCCCTTTAATTTGCTTCGGATCCTCTTCCACCCTTAGCATGGTGGTGACATCCAATTTTCAATTAGTGATTTGGTTCACTTAAAGTTGCACCCCTCCTACCAATGATTTTTGGCTCATCGAACTTTTGAAAAGCTTTCTCCTAAGTTCATGGGGCCCTTTAAGATTTTGCAACACATAGAGGTCGCATAGAAATTAGAGCTCTCTTCATTAGCTACATTTCATCCATCTTCTATGTTTCTCAATTGATAGTAGCCAAGGGAAGCAACCTATTAGATGTGCTTCCTCTTCCTTCTCACTTGTCCCAAGACATGGAATGGTTAGTCCACGCAGTATTCAGACTATGGCTCCACAAACAAACATTTCTTCCCATTCACATGCAATGACACAAATGATGGCTATTAAGAATAGACAATACAAGCAACATGTTGATGATGCTCCTCAAACTAGAGTTGTGAATCAAAAAATAAGTACAGCCTTAGAACAAAATGGTCAAAAGACCAAATTCATCGATAATTGGAAAGCTGTTTGAGCATCGGTGAGATCAAACAGCATTACAAGGATTCAAAAATGTCCCTCATGTGTGCAAAACACTATCTTGGGAATATCCTCTAGAATGAACCCAAATTTGGTGATACTTGAATTTCAAATCTAACTTGTAGAAAATTGTAGCACCATGTCACTCATTAAGTAATTTATCAATCACTAGAATTGGGAACCCATCTAAAACATTAACATTATTGAAAGCTCTATAATCCATATAAAACCATTAACTACATCCTTCTTCTCGAGTGATAAAAAATGGGATTGCAAAAGGAGCTAGAAATAATAACTAACATGCAACATTTCTTGTAGCAAGCGCCCAATCTCTCTTTTTTTTTTTGGTATGTGAGATATCAATGAGGTCGTAGTTCAACAAAGTTGCGCTGATCACCAATCAAATAGCAAGATCAATGTCTTCCTATCGTGGCAACTAAATAATTTGTTCAAATATAAACTAATGTTTAGCAAGCAATATTTTAATTCCTCTAGACTCTATAATAGTAACTAAATGATTGTCCTACCCTCATTGGCAACCAACAAATTCATTTCAACCAAATTTCCATGTCCCCATTGTGACATACACCTCCAAAATACTCAACCATTGCATGTCTAAACCCAAATCAATGCTACTTGAATCTAAGGGAAGAAAATCTAGCGCTACCATTAGTACTTGTAAAATTAATGCAAATTCCTTTCCCTTGCATTGACACACCGATACCCATGATCACATAATAGATGGATGTATTCATCAAGAGAATAGCTAATCGATCAATCAATCCAACAGAAAAAGATTACGAGACATGAGGTGCTTTGAAATCATGAGTAAAATGATATCGGCCAATCACACAGTACCCTTGATCTTCATGGTCCTAGGGTTGTTAGCCCAACCACGAAATTTAGCAAGAGTTTTGCTTTTTGCAAAAGTTCAATTGAGCAGAATTTGAGCAATTTTATCACTTCTTTTCCCAATCACCAAGCTCATCATCATTTACCAAAAGAACTCATAGTTCCTTATTGCAACAACAGCCCATCGTGAGTTTCTCATCACAATGAAAACAAAGTCCCTTCTCCTTGTGAGCCACGAATTATGCCTCCATTAACCTCTTAGTTGGTACCTACTTTTGCTTGTGATGGCAAATTATTTGAAAAACCTCCATTCAAAAATTTGGAAGTTTTGAAACCCCAAAATTTGCTCTTGACCTTAAAACTAAATTCCTATTGTGAACCCTTTGTGCAACTAACATCAATAAGTTCAACCACCTTGGTTGTAAGAGTTGAATCTCCACCTTGATATCCAATAAATGACTCACTAGTGAAAGTACTCTCCAAAACCTGGTCAAACATCTTTCAATGGAGTTGCCAAAATCTCAAATTCCCTTTGATATTACACCACAGAACTAGTTTCTTTAACTACCAAAAATTGTCATGAAGTGTTTCCACCAGTGTTGATCAGATACAAGGGAGAAGTAACTCCCTGAAGTCATTCCATACATCAAACGATCCTCCATGTTGTTTATTTATACAAGGACAAAGCATTAGCATCAAAGCTAACTCCAATAGCGAAGAGTTCCTCTTCTTCCAAAAGATTATACACATTGAAATAATGCTCTCATAACAGAATGCTCACAACTAAAATCGACATTTCTAAATCTTGTCCATCATGCAAACCCCCTTCATTCATGCTCCACGCTCAACTAATTTCCCCAATAATGTGATTTGATTTCTCCTTTTCCATTTGATGAGGATGTCAACTAGTGTTGTTGCAATCAATAATAGAACCATCATCCCCTAATAATGAAATCACTTCAATAGGCTTCCCTATTGCTATTACCTCCATCACCTTTCAAGTATCCTCCAAAGCTTGCAGAATTTGAACAAAATTTTGGCTATAATACCTCACCAATCTTTCCCTATTTGGAATACATTGTAGTTTTCCCCTTCATTTCCTCAACTTATTTCTCCAATGATTCAATTCTCCCTTCGATTCTCTTTTAAGTCATCCGAACCAACCTACTTTGACACCAATTTGATAGACTTTTGAATCAAGAAAAACAAGGAACTAAAAAGTGTAGAAATAATAAGCAAAAAGTTGAGAAGAAGAAGAATGTTTACTTTCCTCAAAAAAAAACCTCTTTCAAATTATAGTTCGAATTAATATCTTTTCACTCAATGCAAACATTTACATTTCTTTGAATGTTGTTGTCGAAGCTACCCATCCTGACAAGCATTTACAAAAGTGACCTCAAATATTAAAAAATTTACAAATGAATATGTACCAATTAAAACTGATAAATTGTTCCTTGACACTAAATGGACACAATTGATGCTACTATCACTAGTGTTTCCAGATTTTCATGCTTTTTCCAGCACTTTGAATCTACCACACATAACACTAGGTATCCATCAAAATGTTGTCAAATTCCTATGAAAGAGGAATGGGTTATGCATTCCAAGTTAATTATATTCATGCATAATGAATTTCCTAATAGAAAAGATTTCAAAATCATCACAAACCCCCCTTTTATCTTTTCTATTGCAATTTATCGATTATTATATAATGATTTCTTAACTTGTCATATAGATATATAGAAATAGAAAGAGATAGGCTAGAAACAACATCTCTTATGTCAATGATACCAAAGGGATATTAAATAAATGAAATATGGAATAGGGATATGGATGGAATATAATTAAATAGAGCCACTTTGAGGTTTCCTACGATTTGAGGTATAGAACGGAGCCACTACGAAGAAGTTCCGAGAGTTACGAAGGAAGCTTCGGGCTCATAGTGGTCATGAGATTAAACATCTTAATTTCTAATAGTATGATGGACATAGTGGTGTGAAAGGTTTTTTTTGAAGCCTGCATGCATCTAATGAAGGGAATATAAGAGTGTTTTCAAAACACCATCATGATGATAATACAATATGCCTTGTATGGGTGAAGTGCAACCCATATGTGGCTTAGGCAATTAAAAAAAAATATTTATATATAAGTTTTTAGATAATTTATTAATGATTTGCAATTCCTTGAATAGTTTACATAAAAAATTATGTACATCTGACCATACTTTCTAATGAATGTTAATTTTTTATATCATAATGAAAAAAAGAAAAAAAAAAAAAAAAAAAAAAAAACCCCTTACTGTTAACTAGAATAATATCCACCAAACATCAATTCATGTCATGATACACGTTATTCAAAATGTTCAAAAGTACATAACTTAAACTCAAAAGAGTGAATTTTAAAATTTATTAATGGAAATATCATCAATCAAAGTATTCCAAATGAAGTTCAAAGATACTTGACAAAATTAGAACTTTTTTGTTTTTGTGTTAAACAAAAAAAAGTTGTTGGGCAGCAAATAACTACCGCCGAAGGGTCTTCGAAGCTACACTGAAGGTTGCAAAAGATTCAACTAGTAGAAGATTATTACTTGGTTCGAGCAAATTGCAGCAATTTGATTAGGTGAGAGAAAGAACAAGGTCTTACTATTGAAAGGGGAGTTTAATCTAAATTACAAACCCCACCCACCGCTCCACGCCCCCCCCCCCCCCAAAAAAAATAAAATAAAATAAAATGTTTTAAGAATCATGGTAAAAGCGTCCATTGTTTACAGAGCACAAGGCCTAAAAGTTCTCTCTCTAAATTTCCTAGGTGTTGCCTAGGTGGTACCTTAGGCAAAACCTTAAAAAAATGGCATAGAGTAATAACAAATCAAAGTTGTAAGTTGCTAATGACAAAAACAACCAAGGTGCAATCCAAAATTGGAAATGCATCTAGATTCTAGAAGGCAACAATGGATTACTAATGAATATAAGTACAGTGTGGAATGTAGCAAATTTATCATTTGCAATCCCAATCATACAAAGTGCAAGGTGCAAGGCCACAAGCAAAAGATAATTCTCTGAAACACAATCAACTAATCAAGAACAACATGCATTAGTAAAGAAACACATGGAAAGTTTTAAAAACTAAAAAACTCAAGGCAACCAAAAGCTTAAAATGACAGCAAAGGAATTAAACAGTAAGCATTATATTCCAGATATTGTTGCAAGTTTGTGTGCATATTAAATTAAACCACTAGAAACATAAAACCGGCAGTTTGTCATCTTTCCTGAAAGAAATACATAAAAATCATAAATTAGTAGAGTAATACTCCATACCTGAAAATCATATGAGATCCCATCCTCAACTGATTCAATTGGCATTTCTCCTGCAAGTTGGTCACGATTTTTAAAATCACAAGTGGTCTGCAAAGACTTGGGCAGCACTTGTTGGCAATCTTGCCCACCAGGTGAATGGACTAGAGAAGAATCAGGCAAGTGAATATCTTCAACTTTCTCAGATGTTACAGCAGTACATTGTGCAAACTGCTCTTCGTGATCCTTCTGCTGCTTGGTTGAATCAGCTAGCAACAGCAGGTTTTCATCAAGTTCCTCTTCACCTTGCTCCCAAGAGGTGAACTGCGGTACGCCTTGAGTTTCCACATTTTTACTTGGTCCACCACCATCATCAGGTCCTGCGACAACAGTGTCTAATGTGCTGGAGACACTCACTGACATTTGGCCTGCATCATGGGCTTGTTTCAAACGTACATCAGAAGAACAACAGTTGTCCACAGATTCCATCTCCACCATATCAGCCAAGTATTCATTAACACATCTAGGACTGCAGGGTTGGACTTGCTCTGAGCCCTTGTTAGCACAATATTTTTGGGCACAAGGTGTTGATCCAATCATCAACCCGGCATCATTTAGTCCATCTTTCCCCTCAAGAGGAACCTCTGCACTGCTAGAACTAGAATATCTTATCCTGGAATGGTCAATTCATATAGTCAAATTGAATATCACATAGCTATTTTTCAGACATCAATAGATACAATGTCAAAGAGTAAAGCATAACATTGATACCTCCGAAGAAACTTCATTTCTCGTGGAAGATTAACGCGCGGTGATGTGAAAACAGGCAGTGGGGAAGGAATATTAAGTTCTGAGAATCCTTGTGCTACATGAACAGCCTTCACTGGATTTATAGGAGACAAGTTGCTAAGGTAATTTAAAAAAGGAGAGTCCTACAATCACCAGAACAAAAGCTGAGAAGGGAATTTATCATTCAAATTTTCTTCTGTAAAATGTCCAGTCATCCACAAAGTCAACTCAAAAGTTTAAGTCCAAGGAGAAATGTGAGTCACAACTTCTTGCAAATTCTCAATCGTGCAACACATACAATCAGCATGGAAATAAAAGCAATGTATTATTACAAAGGCAAATTCACAATATCTTATATCTGATGAAATAAAAGGAGAAAAAAAAAGTGAGGATGGAATATGAATATTACAATGTATTAAGATTCTTTTTGTATCAAGCAATTTGGCGTAGTTCCTGATGCATTAGTAAGGTAGTTCCCTGTCAACAAAATTGATATCTGAATGGTCTCTAACAACTGTACCGCCATCATCAATATTAGTCCCAACAAATATTGATGGCGGCTGGACATCATCAATATTTGTATTATTTCCCTTGGAAATAATAAATAAATCTATTGTCTCCAAACACTCATTCCCCTAGTTTTTTTTTTTTTTTCTAATTTTCAAATCCTAAATAATTCATTACTTGTATTATTTCTCTTTTGGGCATTCTAGCTGGTTTTCATGTGCTTGGATACAACCATTATGTCTTAATCCATGTTCACTTAAGTTTTCACAGTTATCAAAATTGGATGGTTGTCCTTTTTTACCATGTCCATATAGCTTGAATTTGAAATACTAGTTACAATGGAGACCTTTAATTATGACGAAAGTTAGTCTGCTTAACATCTAAATCAGCATTTCTGAAACCGCAAAAATTATATACTCGCAACCCAGATTTTCAGATTTACAATCAACCATATCAAAGGACTTTCAAGCTTAAATCTGAACTAAAGACAGGTTGACAAGAAAACTACTTAAATTTGCAGGGAAATAGAGGAATTTTAGTAAGAAACCTCTTTCAGAGCAACTAAAATTGGTGTGTTGTAAGGCAAGACGGCTAGTTATCTTATTGATCTCACAGAGCCTTACTTATAGCAATGTAGTATCACATGAGAAAGCCTCTTCAGCTCAGTTTAAAAATAAAAAAGAGAACAATGAGTTCTAGATCTTACACTCAACCACAGAAAACCCTAGACTCCGACCAACCAACATTAAAGAATTCAAAACCCCTAGACACAAAACAAAAGTATGGACAAAGAATGCACAACTAACATGCCCAATCCATCAAAACAAATAAAAATAAATATCAAAATGTCAAAAAAGAAAAAAGGATGAGAAATGAGTGACATCAAAGCCTACCCAACACACTTTCAAGTCCGAAAAATAAAAACAAAGACGAGTATAAAAATCACACATGAATTAGAGGAAAAATTAGCGGAATTGAAGAAGAACAGAAGAAAAAGATGATGATGAAGATAGGTTGTACTTGAACAGGAGGAGATGCTGCGGATATGGAGGCGACAGTCTTGTTGGTATCAGGAGAATCCATTGGATAAAACCCTAACCCTAAAAAACAGAAACTGCATCTTTAACTTGGCCGATCGCCTGAAAATAGCTGAGGGAAGACTGTGTGAAGAAACGAATACAACACATTTACAATTTAAATATGTATTTTTTCATCTCATCGCCGTTTACCAATTTATAAAATATATATACCAAAAGGAGCAGTGAGAATGAGCAGTAGTACTGATACTGTGAGCCGGAAGCGCCACTGCCCCGTTCAAATCCGGGCGGGCACTTCCCATACGAATTACTTTATACAAAGAGATACGTATCTGTTTCACATTATATCCATGTGTATATATATACATATACGGTATACTTCAGCTTTGACAGTCTCTTGAAAGTTTCTTACTGGTCCTAGAAAAACTAGCATTACGGCAGAGGCTCCTAAAATATATTGCTAAAGTTGTTCTTAACATCTTGTAACAAAATTAGAGCCATCAATATCTTAAGAAACCTTGTTATGCACTCTCCAACTAAACACATTCAAGTAAGGCAACAGTTCATGTGAGACTATTTGTAAAATGGGGAGGTCAAATTTGTTCATATTGGCACCAAGGACAGCTTGTTGATGTCTTCACTAAACATTTTTCCACCGATTTATTCACATTAGATGAGTCATTGGCATTGGTGTGTTCTCTATGTCTAACCTCAAAGGGTAATCATCACATAGCATTGAATGGAAATTTTAGGGGGCAATTCACTTTTGGAGTTTACTTATTGTAATATTCAAAAATTTTAAATAATTAATTACATAAGTATTATGATAGTTTTTATAAGTAAATAAATAATAAATATGAAAAATTTTAAACTTAAAAAGTCTTAAGCAAAATAAAACTAAGAATTTGAGGTAAAAGACCCTAAAAATAAAATAAAACACTATAAAAACAAAAATGACTCATTAGTTCAGTTGAGTAAAGCAATATGTTAATAATGTAGAGGTCTTAGGATTGTACCTTGATAAATTATTTTATACCAAATAAATTATAAAAATAATTATATGTCATTAACCTAATTATCAAACAAAAATTAAAAAAGAGTGATTAATAGTGATCTTGAATAAAGATATAAATTAATAAAGTGTATATTAAATTATTTAATAAATAATTTATATTATATTGGAATGAAACATGTAGCACATTTTTAACAATGGTCTCATAAAATTAAGTTACAGCAAGGACCATAGAATCATTGAATAAAAGTATTCATCAATTACTAAATTCAATTGTTTAATTTGACAAAATTTAAATTTAAATTGTATACCATATAATGTAATTTTATTTAATTAGTAAATAAGATGAATTTTCTCTAAAACCAAATTAATGGATGGCCAAAATGGGGAAGGAGTAATGAAAGTAAATGGGAAGATTTATCATTTAGTGTTTTCAAAAGTAGACCCATGGAATCTCTTTTATTCAAGAAAATATCAACAAACCCTAGCCACCATTTGTGCTCCCATCAAGATGTCCCACTTGGTGCTTCTATCATTGGCCAAAACTATATTTAACTTTCCATTTTGATGGTCCAAAAACTCTCTCTCTCTCTCTCTCTCTCTCTCTCTCTCTCTCTCTCTCTCTCTCTCTCTCTCTCTCTCTCTCTCTCTTTCCTTCCTCCTCCTCTTCTTTTTTTTTTTTTTTTTTTTCTCCTCTTCCATCAAAAAAAA
>JAJIYU010003174.1:0-27762 GCA_030144865.1 Tinospora cordifolia | reverse complement strand
TCGTTATTTACATCAAAAACCCCAAATTTGAAACCCTCAAATTCAAATTCACCATTCAGACTATAGAATTCAGATCTTAATAGTTCAGAGGTTTAAAATCTTACCTTAGATTCTTAGCATTGCTCTAGACTCGATCTGGATCGTTTTGACTATCTCCGGACAAGAATCGGATCTCTGGTGACTTAAAAACAAAAGCCCCAAAAATCACAAATTTCTTCAAATTTTCGTTTGGTTTTCGTTTCTCTGGTTTTCATTTTAGAATAAGATTAATAGAGCCTTAGATGAACAGTACCCGCACATGAACAGTAACCATGGTTACTGTTTATAGAGAAAAATTTTGCCTAATTCCCCCTTTTTTTTCGAAATTAGTTCAATAAACTCCCCATAAATATCTTTATTTGTTTTTCGATTTTTCGCCAACTTGAACCAACATGATTTATTTTATTTCTTTACAAAACTTTATAATAAACATTTAAATCTTTGTTTCTGGTCATTTTTATATTTATTTAATATTTTTAAAAATTCATTTTCACTATTTACGCGTTGAAAAAACCAAATATTAAAATTAACCAATGTGATTTATTTTATTTATTTAATAAACATTATAAAAAATATTTAAATCATGTTTTCGAACATTTTTGTATTTATTTAATATATTTAAAAATTTATTTTCGACGTGTATGCGTTATAAAAATTTGGTTTATTACACTAATATTCATAATCTTTATGGTTCATTCAATGTCTCCAAAAATAAAAGGAATAGGATGAGCATATAGCCCAATGGATCATTCATTAAACAAGTAAGTTAGTATTTTAAATCAATAACACATCCAATTTCACATGCTTTTATAAATTAAGTGATTCACACAACATTTTGGTTTCAAGTTGAAGTTATGACTAAAAGGGGTCTATTCCCTTGATGTTCTTATTTTAGATACCCTTCTTTAGGGTGGAAAGACAATTCTTTTATTACTTTTCATTGGATGTCACATACCAAGTATCCCTTAGTTGCGGCCTGCAGCCACCATTCACAGCCTATTTTCGTTCTCTTCCCTGCCTGTGAAGGTAGATCAAATAAAGGTAGCTTGCTTCTCCCCTGGACTGATGGCAGCTTATGCAGTGGTCAACCTTCCCACCATCATGCCTCCATGGTTGAAGAGCCAAGCCAGGCATGAAGCAAAAAAGCTTGCGCGAAGGATGTTTTCTTCTCTGCCCTCTCCTCTTCAAAGGCCAAAACGCTCCAAGCATGTGATAAAAACACCCATAGCATCCCTATGGATCACTATGACAGTACGTGGTTCTTATCTTCACTTTGTTATGTTTAAGATCACATAATCATAAAAAAAAATTTAGAATATAAATTTTAGAATTTTAAACAACCAAAAAAGCATGAAAACATCATATAGCATGCTTGAAACTTCAAAGTAAACCTAAACATGACATGGTATCATGAATAATTAAAACATAAAACATACTAAACTGAAATTAAAATATGATCATTCATGCTGAAATTGAAATAAAACATGCTAAAAATCAGAATTTAAACAAACACAAGCATGCTAGAAATTTAAAATAGCAAAGTAGAGGTTTAAGAAATCCCCTTCCACCTTAATATGAGTTTCTTATTGAATCTAGCAGATGTTCCCCTTATCTACCACTTTCAGAACTTCAAGAACGTTTTAACCACCAACAAAAACTACTTCAACAACTATCTAAAATATTGAAATCAGAACTTCTCATACAAGAGAGAAAAGAGAAGTGAGAAGAGATGCCAAGAAGAGGGCAAGAACAAGCAAAGAGGAAAGTGTCAACTCTTTTCTTTGGGATGAGATGAATGTGAGCAAGAAGGGGGTTTTATAAATGTTCATGAGCACAAGGGGGGATTTTTTGGTCAAGATAATAAGAGAACCTTTCCATACATATCTAGGATGTTTTTGCATGGTTTGGGCAAGTGGGTCCACTAGGATTGCTATTCCAAAGATATGAGCACAATTTTGTTTCCTAACCAAGTGTGAACACAAAATGGGTTTAGATTATGTTCTAATTCAGTTGGGTCATCTATATAGAATCAAATTTGGCACTTAGCAACTTTCTTTTGCTTGTTTCTTACTTGGTCATCACACAAACATGCATAGAAACATTTCTAATTTTGGCATTTTTTATTAGGGAATTGTTTCCTTGAGCAAAGGTGGCTAGTGAGTATATGATCAAACTTGAGGGACACAAGATCAAGGTCTTCGGAATCTTGGGAAACTTTCTTAATTTGGAATTTGACACATCTGGAGCACACACATGGTTTAAACATTTTTAGGGTGCATGGGTACACTTGATCATTTATCTTGGTACATGGGATCACTTGTCTTGGTTTCTAACCATGGGGAAACTTCTCATAGGTGTGATGTACTAAATCATTTCCATGGAACATATGATCATTTTGTATGGATTCAAATAAGGAATAAATCCCATGGAGCTCTGATCATGGTGTTCCATCCATATGACTTGCATATGCTTGGGGTGGCCATGACTTCATGGGTTCACAAAAATTAAATAAAAATTAATATCTCCTTACTTACAAGGAATTGTGATTTATAACCTATAGTTTTGGAATCACATGAACCTAATGCAAATTTTAAGATATGGTTTGGCCTAAGGTGATTATTCCTCAAAAACTTTCCTTATTTAGGACCCACTAAGGTCACTAGGCAAATGAAAATCTAAATCTTAGCCAACTGTCCTAATTTTTGGATATGTCGTTCATTTTGTTAGTTCATATCATTTCATTTCATTTCGGATCATTTCGATTTCCCAAAGTATCCTAAAGGTGTTTGGCAAATGAAAACCCTAACCTTGACCAATTGTTCTAATTTTTGAAGATGTTGTCCAATTAGTTGGTTCATGTCACCGTACTTTGTTTCAGATTGTTTTAGGTCCCTAAGGGTCACTAAATGAGAGTTTTAGAACTTGCCAAATTTATCCCTAAAATGAGCATGGTTTCATTTTGCACCCAATTTTACTGAATTGATGATAAATTTCATTTAATTAAGTACAAAGAATCCAGGGTATTACAAGTTTCCCTAAGTACATTCCACTCAAATTATTTTTTATTGAAATTTATTTATTGACTTATACAAATTTCAGGGTATTACAAGATACCTTCCTTAAAGAAATTTCATCCTCAAATTTTATACTCCATCGTTGTAAGCTAGTTATTACTTTTACTGAAGAGATTTGGGTATTGAGTTTTCATCTGCTTTCCAAATCCTGGATCACCTCCTCCATTCCATAATGTTTTCAAAGAACTTTCACTAAGGGAATATTCTTCGTTCTTAAGTTTTGTACCTTGCGATCGATGATTTTAACTTGCTGCTTCTTCATGCGTGGCATCATCTTGGACATCCACTTCTTCCCAATGGATTATGTGAGAGGGACCAGGTTCATACTTCCTTAGCATTAACGCATGGAACACGTTGTGAACAAAGGACATTTTTTTTGTTTGTCTAACTAGTAGGCACACTCTTCAATTCTTCTTAGTATCTCAAACGGACTGATGAATGTAGGTGATAACTTCTCTTTGTATCCAAACCTCTTGATCCCTTTCTGGGGGCTTATCCTCAAGAACACTTTATCATTCGTTTCGGACTCGAGGGGTCTTCTCCTATTATTGGCATAACTTTTTTGCCTACTTTGTGCTGTGGCCAACCTCTTCTGGATCTATTTGACTTGATGTAATACCCTAAATCCTCTGTACTCAATTAAATGAAATTTATCATTTATTCAATGGAATTTGGGTGCAAAATGAAACCAAGCTCATTTCGGGGCTAAATTTGGCTGGTTTCTGAAACTATCATTTAGTGCCCCTTAGGGACCCAAAACAACTTGAAATGAAGTAAGTTTACATGAGCCAACTAAAAGGACAACATATAAAAAAATTAGAATAATTGGTCAAGGTTAAGGTTTTCATTTGCCAAACGCCCTTCAAGAGGTCCAAATTAGAAAGAATTGTCATTTAAGGTACTTCAGGGGATCGAAATGACCCCAAATGAAATAGAATAACATGAACTAAAAAAATGAATGACATATCCAAAAATTATAACAATTGGTCGACGTTAAGGTTTCCATTTGTCAAACGCCTTTCAGGGGTTTCAAATTAGAAAGAATTGTCATTTAGGGTACTTCGAGGGATTGAAATGACCAGAAACAAAATGAAATGGTATGAACTAACAAAATGAATGAAATATCCAAAAATCAGAACAATTGGCTAAGATTTGAATTTTCATTTGCCTAGTGACCTTAGTGGGTGTTAAATAAGGAAAGTTTTTGAAGGAAAATCATCTAGGGCCAAACCGTATGTTAAAATGTGCATTAGGTTCATATGATTCCAAAACTATAGGATATAAATCATAATTCCATGTAAATAAGGAGATATTATTTTTTATTTAATTTTTGTGAACCCATGAAGTCATGGCCACCACAACTTGATTGTGTAAGCCAAAATCGGCCCAACCACGTACACGTGTGTGTGCACACATGTGACTAACCCTATTTAGATATTTTCTTGGAACCAAGATGAGCATCTTTGACTATTATATGGTGTCCCCTCAAATTTGATATTGTACACCCATACTTGATGTCCAAGAAATAAGAAAATGGAAAAATATTCCTTGTGTGTTTGTGTGATAAGCAAGCAAGAAAACCAAAAAGGAAAGTTGCCATGAGCACATAGGGGACGTTCCATTTGAATTAGAATATGATTTAAACCTCTTTTATGTTCACACATAGTTAGAAAACAAGATTATACTCATATCTTTTGAATTAGAAAGCCACAATGGTCCTACTTGCCAACCATAAACACACTTGTCCTCTTTATGAAAACCACCCCCTTTATGTATAGAAATTTGCCCAAATTTTTGTGAGCTTTCCAAGCTGCTCATGGCTGCCCTAAGACGTCCCATAAGCCCTCATGAACATCTATATAAACCCCCTTTGCTCACTTTCATCTCATCCCAAATCAAAGAGTTGACACTTCTCTCTTTGTTTGTTCTTACCCTCTTCTTGACACCTCTTCTCACCCTCTTTTCTTTCTTGTGTGAGAAGTTCTTATTTCAGTATTTTAGAGAGTTTTTGAAGTAGTCTTGTTGGTGGTTTAAAGTTCTGAAAGTGGTTGATAAGACGAACCTTTGCCAGATTCTACAAAAACTCAGATTAAGGTGGAAGGAATTTTTTAAACTTCTAATTTGCAATTTTAAATTTCTAGCATGTTCATGCTTGTTTAAATTCTAATTTTCAGCATGTATTATTTTATTCCAGCATGTTTAATCATTTTTTAATTTTAGTTAGCATGCTTTTATGATTTAATCACTCATGAGAGCATGTCATGCTTAGAATCCATTTTTAGGATTTAATTCAATGTTTTAAGCATGCGATGTAATGCTTTCATGCTATCTTGGTTGTTTAAAATTCTGATATTTATATTTTGAAATTCTTTTATGATTATGTGATTCTGAAATACAAGAAATTGAAGATAAGAACCACGTACTGTCATAGTGACCCGTATGGATGCTATGGGTGTTCTTAACACATGCTTGGAGAGTGTGGTTGCGGGGCACAAGTAAGGGATACTTGGTATGTGGCATCTAATGAAAAGTGACAAAGAAATGTCTTTCCACCCTAAAGAGAGGTATCTAAATTAGAACATCAAGGGAGTAGAACCCCTTTCAGTCTTAACATCAACTACACCTAACAAGTTGCTTGAATCACTTAATGCAAGAAAGTGTTTGAATTTGGATGTGTTATTAATTTGAAATAGTAACTTAGTTGTTTAATGAATGATCCATTGGGCTATTTGCTCACCCCTTCCTCTTATTTTTTAGGAAATTGACCTGAATCATGAAGGCCATTGATATTAGATTATTTCTAAGTCTTGAAAGTTCTATTTTAAGGGCATGTTGCCCAAATTTTGAATTTAAAGACTTCAGCTGAATTTTATTTAAGTTTTGAAAGTTATGTACTCAAGTTTTGATTTAAGAATGTAACTTTCTTTATTTTATTTGAATGAATAAAGAGTTTGAAATATTCCTTTATCTAATTGTATGGCCTTATTGAATTGAAATTTAATACATTATGATGCATCTATGAACATTTTCAATAAGTGTTTAAATAAAGGAATTGAGATGCAAGTTGTGTACTTGTAAATGTAACAAAGGACCCAACCCGCCTTGTGGTCGAGCCTAAACCTATTTCTAGGGGGTTGGGGTGTTACGCTTGATTACTCGTTTCTTTAACCAAGTCTAGGCTTGTAAGCACATTGTCCTCAAGTTCTACCCAATAGGTTGGTGATCTACAAGGCCTTCCATAGAGAACTTCATACAAATCCATTTTTCTGCTTGCCTGACAAATGTTGTTATAGGCAAACTTTGTCAGGTGTAGGTACTTGCTCTAGTTGCCCTTGAAATCAAGGAATCAAGATCTCAACATGTCTTCTAGTGTTTAGATGACTCTCGCAGACTGACCATCAATTTGTGGATGGTAATGGTGCTCACGGTGAGTTTGGTCTCCAACTCCTTTTGTAGACTCTGCTGGAACTGTCATGTGAATCGAGAGTTTCAGTCTGACACTATGGTTTTAGGCACACTGTGAAGTCACACTATTTCCTTTACATAGAGTTCGACCAGTTTACTGGCTTGGTCTGTGGATCTAATGGGCAAGAAATGTGCCATCTTAGTGTCATCTTAGTAAGACTATCCACAATCACCCATATAGTATCTTCTCTTTTTTTGATTCCTGGGTAACCTGCTAACAATGTCCATGGCAATGTTATCCCACTTCCATTCAGAGATTGGGAGTGGTTATAACTTTCTAGGTGGCTTTCTATGCTTATCCTTTACTTGCTGACACGTTAGGCACTTGGAGACATACTTGGTTATGTCTCTTTTCATTCCTCGCCACTAGTAGGTCTTTATGAGGTTTTGATACATCTTTTACCTATCTAGATTCATTGTGTATTTGGTCTGATGGGCTTCGTCTAATATGGTTTGCACACTCCATCCAATTTGGGGTACACAAATTCTATCCCCAAACCTTAGGGTATTTTCAACATCTATCCAGAAGTCAGTATGCTTACCCTATTAAACTCCTATCAAACTTATGAGCCACTTATCTTGCCTCTATTCATCCCTGATTTGATGTTGAAGATTGTGCTTGCAAGTCATGTTGTATAGATAAGCCTGTTTCTCATCTAGATTTACACTCAGGTTGAAATCTTCAATTAACTAGTACATTTGACCCTTTTCCTTCTCTTGTTTGTTAAACTTACTACTCAAGGCATCAACTATTACGTTAACCTTTCTTGGATGGTAGTGTAATTGCAAATTGTAATCCCTAATAAACACCATCCATCTACGCTACTAGAGATTCAACTCCTTTTGGGTGTAGATATACTTCAGACTCTTATAATCCGAAAATAGGTCAAATCTTTCACCATAAAGATAATGTCTCCAAATTTTTTAGGTAAATACGATGGCTGCTACCTCCAGGTCATGTGTTGGGTAAAATGCTCATGAATCTTCAATTGTCGCGAGGCTTAGGCAACAACCTTTCCTTCTTGCATTAAGACTGCACCCAATTTGTATTACGAAGCATTTGTGTACAGAACATATCTAATGGTATGTGTAGAATGACTAAGATAGGGGGTAAAAGTCTATCTCCTCTTCAATTCTTGTAATGGATGTTCACACTTCTCATCCCAATTGAACTTGACTTCTTTCCTAGTTAGCCTACTTATGGGTTCAACTAATTTGGAGAAGCCTTGGATGGACCTTTGGTAGTATCTAGCTAAGCCTAAGGGATTCCTAATCTCTATAATGTCTTGGGTTGCTTCCAATCTGCGACAACTTCTACCTTTTAAGGATCCATAGAAATACCTTCAGTTGACACTACATGGCCAAGGAACTTGATCGTCTTCATCCAGAACTCGTACTTACTTAACTTCGTATATAATTTGTTCTTCCTTAGCGTTTCCAATACAATCCTGTCACAACCTACTTCTTGAAAGTGACGCCATGATCAACACATAATACCATAAACGCTACACTTACGTATATAATACTATGTCAGCCTCTTACACTCAAAACTACTCAATATTCACACAAAAATTTCGATAGAGTCTCTCCTAAAATAAAGACTTATCCGAAAGAAATATCATCACCTAATAAACAATATTATTAATCAACAAGTCCATAACAGACAATATTGCACATGCTATCATCAATCATGACTCATAATTCATAATCTATGATGTTCCACACTCTTAACTGGTAAAATAGATCCAAATCCCTCTGGTGATATTACATATACTATGATAATTATAATTATACTAAAATACATTGCACAAGATAATTAAGCCTATGCACACAATAATAACTAAAGGGTCATCTACTCTTCTCGTGCTGGCTTTTTCCCTTTACTACTTGTCCCTGAAATGTTGAAGATAATAAGTGAGTGACAATATGCCCAGTAAATAATCTTTATCTGTGACATTTAAATGCATTTAAATGACCATGTAGAAAGTAAATTAGATAAAACATTTAAATTCTTCATGCACATTCAAACCATATATAAATGCATTCAACATAGTGATCATGTTATTTTCAAGGCATCATTTGGTAAAACACATGCACCTCTACATCTTTCAAAATTAGAGTCAGGGCCACTTTTTATTTGGCCTAGAAAATGGTAGATTATACCTCTAATTATCATCTACTCCACAATCATTTCGAGGATTATCACATAGAGAAAGGTTGATACTTCTCATGGCTCAGTCCCACATGAATTATCATATAAGAAGTATTATTCCCCATGGCTCAATCCATCGAAACGATATCGCATTTTAGATCTGCTTTTGCGAATCTAAAACACATTGTCGTGTAAATACATAAATTCCAAATCAAATGCAATAGATGTCAATACAAATAGTATGCTTATATTCAGATCATTTTTATATCTACAATGCCATATAAATAACCAAAATAAAGAAATACTCACAGAATACTAACAACTTAAGCTATTGGGCACGTATTTCACTTCTTGCTATAATGACCAGTCTCTCCCAAATTTACTGTAAAATCTAGTAATACATAATCCATCATTTCATATATAATATATATTTTCATCTGCATTAGTTCTTATTAATAAAAATCAAAGGTTTTGACATAATATCACAGTTCGCATAATATCATAAATAATTATTAGTCAGCAAAATTATTGTCCAATCAAATCTCAGTATCCACTCCAAAATGTAAGTTCCAATCCACCCTAATTACCCTATCATAGAAACAATTTATATGCTCAAATCAAATTCAATTCATTTTTATAAATAATTTTTAACATATTTCTTTTTCATTTTTAATCACATACGTGCATTAAACCTCATATATGAATGTGCATTAACTCAAATATTCTCAATAACTTTTAAAATTAATTTCTTGCTCATATACCATATTTTTTATAGTAGAAAATAAATTTAATAGGCTTCTCAAGTATATTTTTACTAATTTTTATAAATAACTCAGCAGATCCACCATTTACCAAAAATTCAATTGATATCCAAAATTCATGAATTTGGTGCCGATGGGTACGAATTTTCATTCTTTACATTCTTATGGGATCTAATCAAAGTTTTATTAGGGTTTAACATACCCAAAAACTCATCGTAAGGTTATTCAACTTTGGATAAATATTTCGGTGTCTATAGGAAAAACGAATGAAAACTAATCACATATTTGGGATCTACGTACCACCAGAAGTGTATTAATATAATTTTTGCTGAGTTTTACTTATGGTGGGAGAATACTCTATTTTTGGGTATTATTATAAAACAACCCCTACAATAAAAATTATACCCTTAGGATCATAGTTGTGGCTTACGTAGCATTTTTAGAATAAGAATTAGCAGAAATGACTTACTTGCGCATCCAATTTGTCGAAAAATCAAAATTTTATTTCCTCTATTGCCCTTTCTTTATTTCATTTTTCATTTTTGCGTTCAGGAATTGCAAATGAAGAGATGAGAGAGAACGATTTGTCATGTGATATATAAAGCCCTACCATAAATGCAGTTCACCAATCATCACGTGCCCCACTTAACCCACATATATATTTTGCCAATTAACATTATTCATCCACCTTTTCATAATTTCATGCACATATTATATATATCTATACAATGAATCTCATTTCATCCTCAAGAGCACCACCAAACCCAATACATATTATTAACTTAAATGAGGAAAATGCATATTGTCCTCCATTTATTTTTTTATTTTTATTTTGTTTTCTACTCATCATTTATATTGCCCATTAATAAATATTAATTTTATAAATACCACTTCATTATTATTATTATTATTATTATTATATATTTACATCCCAATTATTTTTAAGAGATAATTTAATTTAATTAATTTATACACGTAACGTGTATTTTTAATACAGATTTATAATTATACGTATATATACGCATAGTTTGTACAAATACATGTATTTATATCCAATTATGTTTATTTAAATTAATTTATGTATCACATTAAAATACGGAGTGTTACAAATCCTCAAGTGTTCAACATGTTTAGATTTTGACTTAGAGTAAATCAGGATGTCATCCACAAATACCACCACAAACTAGTTAAGGTATTGCCTAAACACTCTATTCATCTGATTCATGAATGCTGCTAGTGTGTTGGTCAAACGAAAGGGCATCACTGTAAACTCTAAGTATCCATATCAAGTCCTAAAGGCTATCTTGTCTATATTTGTGTCACAACCCAATCCTGGGCCCGTAGTGCCTTCATACCTGCGGTGACTCACAAGGTACTATCCCCCTCCCTTGGGTTTTCTCGCTTCTGCGGAGTTTCGAACCCATGACCTAGAGCTTAAGTACATATATTTCATGAAATCCGCTAAAATTGGGCTGACGGCTCAATGGTAGTGGATTTCACGAAATCTATGTACTTAGGTCCTAGGTCGTGGGTTCGAAAATCTACAGAGGCGAGAAAACCCCAAGGGGAGGGGGTAGTACCTTGTGAGTCACCACAGGTGCGGAGGCACTGTGGGCCCAGGATTGGGTTGTGACAATAAAAAGGTGCATTTTTTATTGTCACAGCCCAATCCTGGGCCCACAGGACCTCTACACCTATGCTTTCTCGATGGTGACTCATAAGGTACTGTCCCCTCCCCTTGGGGTTTTTTCGCCTCCACAGAGTTTCAAACCCACGACCTGGGGCTTAAGTGCATAGATTTCACAAAATCCACTACCATTGACTCAATGGTAGCGGATGAGAAATGAATTAAGTACTTAACCACCAGGGTCTTGAGTTTGAATCTCTGCGGAGGCAAAAGAAAAACCCCAAGGGTAGGGGACAATACCTTGAGTCACCCCGGTGTGTCCTGGTGTGTCCAGTATGTCGATGTGTTACAAAAATGCACCTTTTTTATTATTACAGCCCAATCTTGGGCCCACAGGAACTCCACACCTATGCTTTTCCAATGGTGACTCACAAGGTACTGTCCCCTCCCTTGTAGTTTTCTCGCCTCTACGGAGTTTCGAATCCCTAACCTGGGGCTTAAGTGCATAGATTTCACGAAATCCGCTACCATTGAGCCATTAACCCAATGGTAATGGATTTCGTGAAATCTATGCACTTAAGCCCCAGGTTGTGGGTTCAAAACTCCGTGGAAGCGAGAAAACCCCAAGGGGAGGGGACGGTACCTTGTGAGTCACACTGAAAAAGCATAGGTGTGGAGGTCCTATGGGCCTAAGATTGGGTTGTGACAATTCAACTCTCGGATCCTTAATTGTTGGTATCATGACCTAAGGTCAATCATGGAGAAATGAGTGCCTCCCCTCAATTGATCGAATAGATTGTTTATCCTTGGTAAGGCGTACTTGTTCTTCACCATTGCCTAGTTAAACTTTCGATAGTCAACACTTAGTCTCATGGATCGATCTTTCTTCTTCATGAATAACATCGAATCTCCCCATGGCAATTCTCTTGGTCTAATGAGTCCTTTTTCTTGGAGCTCATCTAGCTGAGCCTTTAACTCGATCAGCTCTATTGGTACCATTCTATAAGGAGGAATGGTTATAGGTTGGTTCTAAGGTGAAGTTCAATCTTGAACTTTGCTTCTCTAGTTGATGGTAGTCTTGACAAGTCATTTGGAAATACCTCTTTGTAATCTCAGACCACTTCTAAATTCAGGGTTCCCTTTTGTTCTTCAATGTCCTACTCTGAGAGCTTTATGAGCTTGTCTTTCCACCTTAAGTAGTTCAACATTTCTATCATCAAACTTCTAGTTAATTTGTGTATATCACCATTAATTCTAGAAGTGTCTCCTTAGGGTAAGGTTATCGTTATTCTCCTCTTTGGACAATCAATTTGTACCTGATATTAGTCTGTAATACCCTGTAATCTTGTATCAAATAAAATGAAACAATTCAATTTTCATTTGATTGAATTTGGATGAGAAATGAAAATGGGTCCAATTCAGGGATAAATTTAGCAAGTCCAAACCCCATTTAGTGAATCTTTTGACCTTAGAATGACCTGAAATGACACAAGATGCCATGAACTGATCAACTAGACAACATATCCAAAAATCAGCTCAATTGGCCAAAATTTGAATTTCATTTGCTTAATACACTTCGGTGGAGTCAAAATTATGAAAGTAAATGAAATGAGGGTCACGCTAGCCAATGATAGTTTGAAAATGTGCATTATTTTATTATAAATACAAAAATATATATTAAAGTCCTTAACTCTTAATAAATAATGAGATATGAATTTTTATTAAATTCATGTGGACCCATAAATTCATGGCCACCCCTAAACATTTACAAACCACATGGGTGAAACACCATGATCATGTACACCCTCACTTTACCCAATCTTAATGGGACATTTTCCTTATTTGAAATCATGTAGAATGATCTCATGTATCATGCAAATGATTAAGTATACCACACCTATGAGGAACCATGAAGAATGATCTCATGCACACCACACTTTGATCATGTGCACCGTGCCCTATTATGCAAATCTATCCATGTGTGTGTATGTGTGTGCACACATGTGAGCAATCCTGATTAGAAGTATCTAAGTGATGAACCATGCTCACACACAAAGAAGAAACAAAAAATCAGAAATGGGAAAGTTTCCTAAATTAAAAAATACCCTAATCTTAACACCTATGAGGGAATGACTATCATATCCTCAATTATAAAACCCTAGCTGTCACTTCTGCTTATACAACCTAATTAGAAGTTTCTAAACCCTAGATGTTCTCTAATCTTGATGTGCAAGAAGTTCCACATGTTGATTTGTGTGCACAAACCAAGCAACAAGTGAGCCATGGACCCTAGAGAACACATACACCATGGCGCCAAGAATATGATATTTCTTATAATGCATGTGTGGTGCCCAAGCAAATGAATTAATTAGGAAACATGCCATGAGCACAAAATCTGACCTCGATGGGACGTCTTAAGTGATTTAGAAGTGATTCTAAAGCTGATTTGTGCTCACACACATAAACGAAACCAAATGAAGACCACATCTTGGAAATTAGAAACCATATCTTGCAAACTTCCAAACCGTGCACAGTTTGGCTTGTAGAAAGTTGCTCAATGTAATAACCCAAAATTTTATCAAATAATTTAAAACAAATAAAATAAGTTAAGTGAATTAATTTGAAAAGATTTTAAGACATCTTTGGGTGCAAATTATGGGTTAGGAAATGAAAAATAATATAAAATATTTTGATGTAAAATAAAATAGGCAAATAAAACGTTAATTTGATATTTAAATGAAAATGTCAAATTTAAAGAGTTGCTTAAGAAATAAATAAATAAAAATAAAGTATATATACACATATAGGTTAATATGTGTATGAATAAGGTGTGTGTTAGCATAATAAATGTTAATACTACATATTATAGGAATATGTACATAGAAAAATTTATATAATTAAATAAAAATGTAGTATACATGCATTTATTAAAAATAAATCAAACATTGTGTAAATATTAATTTATAATTACATAAATTATTATCTGAAAATGAAATATGAAATAAATAAAAATACATGAAAATGGAAAATGTAGATTATTTAATTATTGGCATTAAAAATATTAAATAATTAGAAAAATAATATTAGTTTGACCATAAAATAGAAGGGAATATACAAGAAAATCAAGTTTTCATCAATTAGGAAGTGTCTAATTAGCAATTTTCGAATAATAGCAACCTTAAAAATCAAATTTGGTAATTAGAAACTGCATCCAACGGTCCAAAACAAATCTGCAAAATCCAACGAATGAAATCGAAGCCCAAAATAGTGCCCAGGAGCACCGAATCGTTCAAATCAACAGCCAGGATCGAATAATCTTCACGATCTTCAATCAACAGCCCAAATCAAGAGCGTACCGAACATCCTAGAACATCGGATCACCACAGATCGGACGGTCTGAAATCAACACGTTCGATCTAATGGCCTAGATTTGAGATATCTCTGATCAATCGCGTCAATCGAGGTCCATCAAATGGTCCAGGTCAAGGTGCTCTAAGATGATCTCAAACGAGTATTGCGATCAAGGAAATCGGACGGACAGAAATGATCAAGGATGATCAGAATGAGTTTCATTCATCGTGAAATGCGTGTCTCGAGGATGATCCAAGTGTCCAGAGCAAATTCGTAATTCAAAAATTGCGAACGAACACCGCGCTCGAGGAAATTCGACGGCCCAGATAGACGAATCCGATCCATCGCAAATCGAACGCTGTGATTGATGGAAGTCGGACGACTTAGATTCACGCATCTTTATCGATCGAAGATTCGACACCGTGCTAGAGGAAGATCTGACTGCCCAGATGCAATCTGCCCGATTCGAGTTACGTATGTGTGATACAAGGAAAATTGGACAGTTTTGATCCGAGGCTCCAAAAATAATAAACGAAAAATTTGAAATAATCCGATTAAATACTTCAAAAATCCCAAAAATCAATTTCTAAATCCCCAAAAATTTTTAAAAAATTACTTGCTAATCTCCTATGCTTGGGGGCACGAAATTTTGAAGAATTGGCAAGTTTTCCACAAGATGACACCCCAAACTTGCCATTCTCTACCCTTTTGAACTCTATATAAACACCCCCCATGCTCACAATTCATCTCATCCCAAGAAACAAGAGTTGAATTGTCATCTTATTCTCTAAGCCTTCTTCTTGGCAATCCCCTTAGTTCTTGAGTAATCTTGAACTGTTCTTGAGTGTTCTTGAGAGTTCTTGAGAGTTCTTGAGTGTTTCGAAGTCTTAAAGCAACAGAACTATGCCGAATTTTAGAGGTGCGCAAAAGAGACGCATTTAAGGTGGAAGTGACTTCTAACTTCTACTTTTTTATTTTAATTTGAATAAGTTTTGCATGTGTGATGATATTTTGAAGATGATTGATTGAATATATGTTTAAATATTCATGCTTTATTTATTTGATGTTCCATAAATATACATGTTATGCATGGTTAGAAATAAGAATACTGATGCATGTTATACATGCATTGTGACATGAATAAATATTTAATGATTCATGTTTTGTATATGTTGCATCGATGGTTTAATCGATATTGTATATTTAATCACTAAGAAAAGATTAAATAATGATTCAATCCACGTATCGGCGCGATGATGGACTGCATAGTGTCATCATGTGTGTTCCACCCCCCGACCCGGCTTGCCGGTTTACCATTGACGATTTTGAACTGGGTTTTCAAGAGTGATCCCACTTCATAGATATTGGGGTTTGAGTTTCGGTTTGTCATTCTCTCTCCCTACGATGTGGAACATAGAAATTAAACTCTTTCGGTCCGAATGTCAACCATAAACAAGAAATTGTTTGAATCGCCTAATGTACAAAAGTTTTTGATATGCTTGGTTTGTTTGAATTGAAATAAAGATTTAGATGTTTAGAAAGATCCACTGGGCTATGTGCTCACCCTTCCTTCTATTTTTTAGGTAATTGATTTACATGAAGACCATAAATACTAGTTACGCTCTTCTTTTGTTTAAAAAGTTTTTAATTTTCTATATAAGGGCATGTTGCCCAAGTTTTAAGACTTCCACTATAATAATTTTTTTAATCAAATTATGTACTCAATTTTATTTAATTAATTGAGTTTATGAATTTTAGTTATTTCTTTTATTATTACCTTATTAAATTCCTAAATTTAAGTCATGTACTGTTAAATACGATCAAGGCATGAAATAATTGAAATAGAAAGAAAGCCAAGTGTGTGTCACTTGTAAAGTAACACTGGCCCGGCCCGCCGTTTGGTTTAACCCACTATCAAGAGAATGGCGGTCCTGTCCAATGCTTAAAGATATGGAGGTTGGGGTGTTATACTCAACTTGTGAGAAACCCAAATCTAAGATGCCCATACTGTGCCCCCCCCCCCCCTTGCCTCTTGAAAATCTATGTAAACCCACTTTGTGCACACTTATTCTTCATCCCAAAGCAAAGAGTTGACACTTCTCTCTTAGCTTGTTCTAGCCTTCTTCTAGGCAACCCTTTTGTTCTTAAGTGATCTTGAAGTATTCTTGAGTATTTGATTGAGTGTTCTTGAGATATCTTTAAAGTGCTAGAAGTGTTGAAGAAAGGAACCTCTGCTGAAATTTTGAGAAAAAGCTTCATAATGTGGATGAGATTTCCTACACTTCTACTTTTCTAGTTTGAGTTTCTATTATGTTCATGCATCTTTTATTTTCAATATAGCATGTTTACTTTCAGTTTTCAACAGGTTTAATCATGATATAAATTTAGTTTATCATGTATGCATATTTTAAGTATCCATGATATCATGTCATGCCTAGTTTTCATGCTTAGGTTTAATTTGAATTGTGAAGCATGCTATGTATTATTTTCTCGCTTTTTGAATATTTTATTCTTAATTTTACTATTCTGATTTTGGATTTATGAATGTGTGAGAATTAAGTTTAAGTTTTCTAGTTTGAGTTTCTATCATGTTCATGCATCTTTTATTTTTAATATAGCATGTTTACTTTCAGTTTTCAACAGGTTTAATCATGATCTAAATTTAGTTTATCATGTATGCATATTTTAAGTATCCATGATATCATGTCATGCCTAGTTTTTATGCTTAGGTTTAATTTGAATTGTGAAGCATGCTATGTATTATTTTCTCGCTTTTTGAATGTTTTATTCTTAATTTACTATTCTGATTTTGGATTTATGAATGTGTGAGAATTAAGTTTAAGACGTTGAAGTTTATAAACCATGTATTATCATAGTAATCTAAGTGATGCTATGAGTGTTCTTTACATATATTAAGTATATATGGGGCTCATCATTTTGTGTGGATGGGTATAACCCAAAATACTTGGAATGTGGACATGAGATCCTTATTCCAATAGAATATGACATGATAAATTGTCTTTCCATCCAAGAGTGGAATATTTTGATATGAACATCAAGGGATTAGAAACCCTTTCAGTCTTAATGTTAACAATAACCAAAGATGTTGTTTGAATCGCCTAATTGTTTACAAGTGTTTGAATTTGGATGTGCTTTTGGTTTGAATTAGTAACTTAGTTGTTTACGGAATGATCCACTGGCTATGTGTTCACCCCTTCCTCTCTTATTTTTTAGGAAACTGAATCATGAAGACTACTGAATATTTGATAGGATTTAAAATTTTGAAAGTTTATATGTAAGGGCATGTTGCCCAAGTTTTGATTATTTAAATTAAGGCTTTCATTGAATTTAATTTTTAATTTGAGGTATATAATCTTTTTGTTATTTGAAAATTCAAGCATCTATTTCTTTATTATAAAGATTAAAGGTCTTCTTTTATCTCCCATGTAATAGTTTTATTTAATTAAAGTTAAATTGTTTGGGTTGTTTGCTCATTATGAATTAATAAGACTTGAGATAATTGAAATAGAATGTGTTGCAAGTTGTGTACTTGTAATTGTAATACTGACCCAACCCACCTTGTGATTAGCAATCAATCAAAGTTTCGGGGGCTAGGGTGTTACATGGTCTAACCAGTCCGTTCCCAATATTACGTCGTACTTGTTAAATGGAAGAACATGAACATCGGTTGAAATAAGCTTGTCTCCAAATCTAAGGTCACAAGTACACATTCTTTTTATGGTAACGGTAGAGCCTATGGGTGTGGATACATTCAAAATTATATGCAAGGTTTTTGTCACTAGTTGTAACCAATCCACTTGTTTTTTTTGGCAACAAACGATTTGGTAGCACCCTCATTAAACAACAATTTCGCAGCGACATTACATAACATGAATGTACCTTCTACTATAGGAACTTGCTCCTCTTGAACATCTGCAACTACAAACACTCTAGCCTTGATCTATCTATGGCTTTGGTTTTGGTTCTGCCCCTAGTCATTGTGCTGCCAAAGCGCTTGCTTTTATATAGCTTGAGGACGTTCATTCTATCCTCCTCCTTGGTGTTGCTACTGCTGAGGAGCCTGGGCTTTTGCAGGCGAAGACTTCGCCACATGTCCCGATTGGTTGCAGCGGTAACACAACCTTGTTGCTTGACCAGCTCCTTTCGCTCTTCTTTGGTCTAGTTGGGCCGATTTTGAGTTTGAGGAATTTTATTTCCACCATTCTATTTGGTGTTCTACTTCTTGTTACCATCCCATGACTTTTGGTTGTTCAATGGTTTTTTATTCTTGTTATTTAGGGAATTTTCAAAGTTAATGTCCCTTTCAATCAGTTGTGCCATCACCACTATCTCTTACAAGGTGGTTAGCCTCAAGGGCATTATCAGCTTTTGAATCTCCAGTCATAGGCCTTATGCAAACTTATTGGCTTTTGTCTCTTCATCACACACTAACTTTGGTACAAACCTTGATAGTTCCATGAATTTCCATTCGTACTTCATCATAGGCATATTTCTCTGACTTAACCGCACAAACTCATATAGTAGTTGCCTAGTAGTGGTTGTGGAGAAGAAATTATCATAGAACAACTTCTTGAACTGTTCCCAAGTCATAGTTGAAACATCCTTCTCTAGATTGTTCATTATCATCTCCCACCAGTGGTAAGCTGGTTTGACGAATTGATGTACTGCTAAAGCTACTTGCTTGGGCCCAAATGCCCCTAAGGCCTTTAAGTGCTTGTTCATTTCAGAAAACCACACATCAACTGCCATGTGGTCTACTTCCCATTGCAGGTACTTAGCCTTAGGTCTTGGAACTATATCAGCAAGTTCTTATGTTCCTTATCTCTTGCGACAATTGGGTCTGGTGCTGTCGAACCCTTTGGTAGAGGACCCTGATGAACCTAGCCTTCAGACGGTGGTTGCAATGTATTTTGTACCTGAGGTAGTACTCTCATAACTTGCTCGACCACCTGTTGAGTTATCTTTGCTAGCATTTCTAGTGATAAAGCTGCTCTAACAGGAGCCACCATTGCCATGGGAGCCCTCTGATCCCTCTGATCAGACTCATTGGTATTCTGCGCCCTTGTCCCATTACTTCATGTTCTTGTCATTATCTACCAGTTGAAAGTCATTTTAGTATCGATTTTCTTAGGTTTTTGTTTCTTTCGTGTTATCATGTCACCATATTTATATCTCTAGGTTCTTGATTTGTTCAATGACCTATCAGTTTATTCTTCTAAGTTATGTTTGAGGATTTTCAAAGTCCTCTAATGTTGTTGGGTATAGGTTTTGAGTTTCACAAGATAAGTGATATAAATATTCATGAAAAAAATAAACATAACATGTGTACAAACAATCATTCAATCATATCATTTCACACTAGTATAGCAAAATTCCAAGCTGCTGCCATGTCTCAAAGTTCAAGCGTCCATACTACCCTTACCCATCCACATAGGCTTCCACCCAGATATCTCACTACATGCAAACAATTTCGCAAATGTCTTAATGACTAAAGTCGCCCAAGTCCCACTATGTTTGACTGTCCCATACGAGTCAAGCATAGGGAAACATGCTCTTTCAAAGTCACCGATCATTTACCAAAAATGGCCTATCGTTATCCAAGTCCAAGATTTCTCTATACCCCCGAATTCCTATGCGTCCCATATTACATAGAAACCAGAGATACAAGATCTTCCCAATCTCATGTCCTAACCAAAACAAGTGTTTTGTTTTTACACATTTTTAGTTTCTAACATATGTCTTAAAAATTTTCATTTATGATCCACTGTACCACCCATAGCAACTTCCAAGTCTCTACCTAAGACCACTTTCCTAGACCTAGGGTCTTAATACCTAGTTGAAAGGTTCTTATATCAACTAACAGCCCATATCCATTTCTCAATACCATCTTTGGTACTACCTTTGCACTCTAGTAAGCACTTTGTCCTTTAAATACCACCTCCTAGTTTTCTTGTAGAGAAATAAATGTGCTCTTCAACATCAATCACTTATAAAGCTAGTGGGACAACCTCTAGTTGGACAGCGAGATTGAAGTCTGCCTAGCAACCGACAATCTAGAACAGGATAATACATCTCTTTTTCAATATTTAGCACTACTTGGAACAAGACTTACCTACTATAAGCTCAACTTGTAATCTTTGTATCCAAACAAAACATTGGAAAACATATATCTTTTTTTTTTTGAAAAATAGCTTTTCAAAACAATTTTCAATTTCAAAATAGGAAGTAGGGCATTCTAAGTTAACTTGAAGGTTTTACCTGATAAGTCAACTCTTTCTAACTCTACCCAAGTCACCTACGACTTAGGTTTTGATACCACCTTTCTAATACCCGCCTCCCATCCCTTGGCCCACGTCATCCAACGATATTTTTCTCCTTTGGTCTGCTTAGGAGGTGAGTCTGTGTGTGACATTAATCTCTTTCTTCTTCTATTCCCAAATCCTCTACATGATTTTTTGAGTAGCATTAACTCATGCACATATTTCATAACGGTAAAATATTGAGAAACCTTTAGATAAAACAATTTAATATCTTAAATCAATTCAAAATTTAAAAGGTACATAGCCTTTGTGTTTATGACAATGGAAATAAATTCAAACTTAAATAATGTAAATTGGGTAACGTGCCCTACAATTTGATAAAATCTCTAATGAAATTGTCTAAGTGACTTCCAAGTAGCCTTGGTTTATTAATTCCTTAAAAAATTAGAAAAGGAGGGGTGAGCTCAAAGCCCAATGGATTATTCAAAATTTTTAAATCATTATTTTAACAAATAAGGCATACATGTCAAGCACTTTCAAATGTTACATGATCCAAACAGTCTATTATTCATATTTGCAACTAAGACCAAAAGGGGTTCGCCCTTTGTGTTTTGGGTCTAGAGAGAGAGATCACTTTAGAAACTCAAACTTTTACTAGTAAAGTGGGATCATTCTGAAAGCCCAGTTCACTCTAGAGTCAATCCTAACGCCCAATTCCCTCTAAGTTCAATCTTGATGCCCAGTTCGAAATCAAAGGTCTGGCAAGTCGGGTCTAGGGTTGGAACACACGCCAAGTAATCCTTCCTCACACCAGTAGGTGGTTATAATCATAATTAATCTTTTGTAAAGTGTAAAGTATAGCATTCATGTATTTAAACTAAACATAAACATAAATTAAACATAGGAGCATACTAAGCATATCATCACATAGCATACATCTTTATTCATCCAAACCTAAGTATGTGAATTTTAGGCATGGATGTATGATTAATTCAAAATAGAGCATGCATATTCAAGCATAATCACACGTGAACATTTTATTGAAATCAAAATAATAAAGTAAAATCTAGAATTCATCTCTACCTTAAAACACTTTGTACGTTGATATCTAAAATTTAATCCTTTGATCCCTCAACCTTAAAATTCAAGACTAGAGGGTTATTACCGCATTTCTTACATTCTTGAATCATAAACTAACGTACCCCTATGCTACATGATTCATGTCGGTCAAAGAAATCACCCTAAATATGTCTAAAGATGGTTTCGATTCTGTGTACTATAGTAAGGAAAGCCTTTACCATGATAACTAGTGTGCAGGGATAAAAAAAATTGATTTGCAGTTGCACTACTGTGTTAATCAGGTGTATGGGTGCATTACTGCAATAACCAAGAGCAATATTTCTAGGTTTTGTTTTACTACCGTGGTAATCAATCTCTCTACTGCAATAATTTGCATGCGACTGGTTTTTTGGGTTGGTTTTTAACATTTCCTACCTCCCTTATAGCCATGACACCCTATCTGTTCGACTTTTAAGTTATGAAACATGAAACTAGGACTGAGATAGGGTGGTTATACCTCTGTTGAACCTTCAAACCTATCTAGTTGATCAACACACTTGCTTAACACAAGATTTGTAATGTAAACTCTATTTCTCTCCTTCTTACAACTCTATTGGCTGTATAGAATAGCTAGGGATGAAAAGGGATACTTAGATACTATTGGGAAGTAAGAAGAGAATTGATTCGTTCTTGCTAGGATTAGGAGAATGGGTGCCCAAGCCATGGTTTATATAGAATTCAATGTAACCTAGTTTGGAAAGCTTGAGTTGGTCACATAGTAGAAACCTTCTAAAATCTTGTATTTCTTGTTTCTCATGCACCATATAATAGTAAGTTTGTGTTTTAGAAGTTGCTATTACATTTAGAGGTTTACCATAACAAATTGGCAACTTTCCAAACTTTTTTTGCTCAATCTTTCTTCGCATTACTGCAATAGTCTATCTCTCTTTCTAATTCAATTTTTGGGCTTTTCGATGAATTTTCGCAAAATTAGTTGGCAAGTTTCTTTTTTGGACTTTTTGGGCATTCCTGGCACACTACAGTGGTAGTTTTCTAATTGTTGTGGTAGTCAGAGCATTTTTAGTGTGGATTCTTTATGTTTTGCTTTGACTCGCTAATCTTTTGTGCATCAAGTAATATGATTTTTAACAACACAAATTCATGGATTTTCCCAAAGTTTATTCCAATCAAATTATTTTTTATTGAATTTTATTTATCGAATTCTTGTTCAAATTTTGGGTTATTACAACTTCTTTTTCTTGAGGTTTTTTCCATTCTGCTAGCTTTGCAAATTACTAGATTTTGAAGCTAGAACTTGTACTGTACTTTGCTTTGAATTAATTGCACTTGTCGAGATTCATCATCACAATCTAACTTATAGCAAAGTTTGGAATAAAGAGTCAAAACTAAAACCATGCACATTCTAACGGATGTTTGGTTTCAAAACTCTAGGGTAGGATGTTGCTTGTTCCATTTTATTCGTTACAAGTCAAACGGTGTAGCACTAAAGCTATAAGAACTTCTATGTGTACTTTTTGACAGACATTGTTTCTCGACAAAGTGCAAGGAACCCACCTTTCTTTATTCTCTCATAGCTCTAGGAACAAAAGCCTCTAAAAGTAGTTCCCTAAATTTAGCCCAAGTAGACACTTGATGCACTATAGCCAAAATTGATGCCCACCATCTTGCAGCATCACCTTCCAACATATGTGCCACAAATAGAACTTGGTTATCTTCCTCAAGTTTTATGGATCTTATGTTCATTTTAATGTTCAACAACAAGTCTTATCTTTGCCATAGATTCACACCTCTTCAATATTCTTTTGATTTCGAATCGATAAATTTCTTGAAGTGTTTATCATTTGACATTTTCTTTCTTCAATTAAGAATTCTCTTCACAGTCGATTTTGGTATTACTGGCTTAAGTTCGATCATAGGAGAAATATTAGGCACTATTCAATGTACCTCGGCTACAACTCTTTGATATGCAAATGAAGAGCAGCTTTTAATAGTTCTCCCTGAGCTCTAACTAATTATTCCAACTTCTAGATAAGATTGAGCTTAGGTTGTGGTGGAATTAATTCATGTGGCTATTGATGTGGATGACCCATTGGCATTTTGATCAATTGTTATAGACACCCATTTCCCATCATATAAAATAATTCACACTTGTGACTATAAAGCATAACAAAAACATTTCATTTATTCAAAGTTAAATATGTGCATTTTTCAAAATGGAATCTTTCCATGGTGCCCCTATAGTTTTAGTGTTAGCCTTTCATTTGCATACCCCAAAATATTCACAGACTTTACTTTTAAGATTTCCTTATATACAACAAAAATGCTTATGTTTGTTGCCCAACACATTTATGTACATCTCTTACAAGCTCTCTAAAACTCGTTTCCCCTTGGAGGGTCTTGCCTCCCTCTTTTGCTTCTTCTTGAGATTAACACTCAATGAGCTACTGGAGGGAGTTGGAGGAGCTATCACTGGGGCCTACTTAACTATTCCCATATTTTCAGACTATTGTGGGGTATAGTGCTTGACTCACCAAAACTTCATGGTGAATTAGCTAGGCACACATTAGCTCAGAACAACTAAGCATCATTTCAATTATATCTCTAACCCAAGATGGTTTTGCCCCATTGGGTCCTAGTTCATCCGACATCTTGCAAACCTGATACGTTTGCATAAAAACACACAAGCTTAGTATATCATGAACGTATAACTCACACACTGTAACACCCCAAAGTTTTCAAGCGCACACAACTCAGAAATGAATTTTTAAAAAATTATGAAATATATATAAAAATGTGTGAAAACATATTTTAAATGATTATTATATAGTATGGTATGGAAATAAAATAAATTTAGATGTTTGAAAATGAGAAAAATGCTGAAAAAAATGGAAAAAACGTGATTCTATGCTGGTGACCGCAGTCACCAAATAATAACCGCGGTTTTCAGTGAAAAATCTCAAAAAAGCTAGGTCACCGTGGTGACCGCGGCCCGTAAAGTGCCGACTGCGGTCATTACGCGAAATTTAAACGGTTTTGAGCCCTAAATTCGTCATTTCACGCACAGAATTTTCCAAGTTGATCCAGAGTTCCAGAGAGGCGATCCAGAGCTAATTCAAGGAAGAGTTAAAGGTCTAAGGTGGGAATCTAAACCTCTTAATCGTTTAAGTTTCAATTCTATTGATTCATTCAGATTCTGTATCGAGAATAAGGGTTTTGAGGGTTTTCTTTGTATAAAATGATCTGGAACCCTATGAGCTCGAATCTTCTTTCTAAACTGACAAATTATCAATTTAGAACTGAATTCTGGAAGTTTTGATTGTTCATTTGCGGTTTTAGACGAATCTAGAGGAAAGTTGCCTATCTAGAGGATGTTTGGAGGGTGCAAATCGCTTGATAGGTAATAAAACCCAATTTATTCCTCTTTTGAAGTTGTAGTCAGTTCTAAATGTGTTTTATTCTTAGTTTGAAACGCATTGACTATAATTTCATATTTTTGTGAGGAGAAATAGAAATTTGGATGTTTTGGATATTTGTTGAAGAGAGATTGTTGAGGATTTGGACTGAATGACGAGGTTTAATCATTTCAGCCAGTGGATTTCGAGCGTGATCCTCACGAGTAGGCGTAAGGGTCGTTCCTTGATATCAGGTGGGCGAGATTCTCTTGCTCACTAGTATTATATAGGCTTGAGGTTCAAGGCATGATGTTTGTGTAGCCTAGGGTGTTAGATGCATGCTAGGGTGTGTAGCATGTTTGGATGCCTTGATTGATAATTAAGCATAATGTCTGGTTATATGCTTTTATTATTTGCTTGAATATGTGGCATAATGTCTAGTTATTTATGTCATTTGCTATATAATTTAGATATCTTGAATGCTGATTGGGTATGGAATGAAACCTGATGTAACTAAAAAAGATTAAATTAAGATTTAATAAATCAACGTACCGGAGCGATGGTAGGTATCTGTCGACGACTCGTTGACGTGGCCAGATTTGCCGCACGGCATCTTCCAGATCCCATCGTTGGTGTTCTTAATGAAGCCTCCTGCGAAGGCTGAGAGTTTTCTCGGACAGGCGAGCATTGGCCGTACACCATTGTGCCTATTCTTGGACGACGTGACAGGTCGTGAACGGTATCGTAGCTCAAGGCGGTACCGGCTAGGATCGATTTCTTGTCACCAAAGGAGCACCGGGAGTATGGCTCTTTCGGTCTTAGGATACAACAAAACAAATAACTGTTTGAAACGATTAATGTAATTAAAGTGTGTGCATGTTTTGGATTTCTGGTTTATATAATGCTAGTGATGTGTAGAGATGATCCACTGGGCTCTCGAGCTCACCCCATTTTCTTTTACAGGTACTCGCGGAGGTGGAGTACCCTAGTTGACCGTGATTCAGGGTTGGTGTGGTGATCTCGATGGGAGATCATTGTTGGACTTGCGTTCTAGTTTTGTTGTAATTTTTACTGATCATGTATATGTTTTGAACATGCCAGGTGGCTGAATATTTCTTTTTGGAAATTGTTGAACATTTTAAAATGTTATTGGGACTTTGGGCTCGGTGAGCCTATTTTTTATCACAGTTTTGAGATGATTTTTGGTATGTTACTTTCAGAGACTATTATCATGTATATGATAGTTTTACTTGAGCCTTGATAGATGGGTGATGTTTTGATGGTTTTCGCTGCAAAGATTTGCTTTCCATTATAGATATTTACTGTGAAAAATCCGGTGAAGTATTTGAAACTATTTTTTAAATTATGATATTTATCGATAAACATAATAGCATGTTTATCAGGATTGATATAGTTTTTCTCATTTGATGAAAATTGAGACTTGGGTTTAGTGAGTGGAAGGGAGGTTGACAACCCCAAGTTCCCGGCGGATCAGACCCACAGAGAGATGAAAAGTCCTGTGTACACAGCAGAGTAGCTGAAGGGAGCGCTAGTAGATGCGCTGGCCCCACCTGACGCATGCATGAGGACTTGGGTTCTGGTCTGATGGTTCGGGGGTGTCACACACACCCCACAACACTAACCAAACCGTGTGCTTGTAACATAACTTAGGTAAATTTCCTAATTAGGTCTATATGATCATACACTTCTTAAATATAAGCCTTCTATTTTGTTGTTCTAAGTCCACAAAACTATATTATCTAATAACAACATTATCAGGACCCCTCCTGTGGCCTGATTGGCATGATAGCCCAATGCATAAAACACACTAGTACTTGTCTGACTGTTGTTGTAATACCCCAGAATTTTTTCAAATAATTTAAAATAAATAAAATAAGTTAAGTGAATTAATTTCAAAGATTTTAATAAAATGTTGGGTGCAAATTGTGGGTTGGCACATAGAAAAATAAAATATATTAGAGATATAAAAAAATTAAGCAAATAAGACCTTAATTTGATAATTAAATGAAAATTAAGGTTTAGTAGAATTAATTATAAAATTTAAGGAATTGCTTAAGAAATAAATAGAAATAAAGTATTTACACATATTGGCTAATATGTGAATAAATAAGGTGTGTGTTAGCATAATAAATGTTAATACTACATATTATGAGAATTTGTACATAGAAAAATTTATATAATTAAATAAAAATGTAGTGTACATGTATTTATTAAAAATAAACAAAACATTTTATAAATATTAATTTATAATTACATAAATTATTATCCGAAAATAAAATAGGAAATAAATAAAAATACATGGAAAAGAAAAATGTAGATTATCCAAACATAAGCATTAAAAATATTAAAGAAATGAAAAAAATATCAAATAAATGCAATATAAATAATTAGAAAGGGGAAAACATTAATAAATCCTTAAAATAGCATGATTTGAGTAAAAATCAATGTTTACACAAATTAGAAAGTAAAATTGGGTTGATAATTAGCAATTTTCGGATAAAAGAAACCTTAGAAAGTGA
>JAJIYU010003173.1:0-27574 GCA_030144865.1 Tinospora cordifolia | reverse complement strand
GCCTTTATGAGAAAGTAAAGAAGAACATTGTATGGAAAATAGGGAAAGGGGATAAAGTTGATTTTTGGAGGGAAAGATGGTGTGGCTCCGAAATTCTAAAAGAAAAGTTCCTAAATGCTTTTAGACTATCGGACATGAAGGAAGGCCCAATAACAAATTTCAGATTTAGCAGTGAGGTAGAGAATAGGCGAATTTGGGGGTGGAATCTTCATATCAATAGGAACATAGGGGAGGACAACTTGCAAGAAATTAGTTGTTTATTGGACATGTTGCAGAATTTTCAGCAAGATGATGATAATAGTGAGGATCGGCCTCTTTGGATAGGAGAAGGATCAAAGAATTTCACTGTTAGCTCTTTTAGAACTCACTTGGGTGAGGGAAGTTCAAACCAAAATGGAGTTCCGGTGGATTTTATTGGAAGACTAAGATCCCCACAAAAGCAAAAATGCTCGCTTGGCTCATAAGTCTTAAAAGACTTAATACTGCAGAAAATATTCAGAAAAAATATGTTACATACACTCTTAATCCTTCCATTTGTCTTCTTTGTAGGGATAATTCAGAATCAAGCTCCCACATTTTTGGTTCGTGTCAGTTAATTCAAAATCTGTGGAGTAGATGGGCGCAGATTTTTGAAGGTTTTGTCTCTCCCATAAATGATGATATATTCAGAATTTCTGACAGCATAGTTCTAAGGAGAATTCAACAGTATTGGAAGATCATCATTTGTGCGGTTTGGTACACGGTTTGGGAAGAAAGGAATAGAAGACTGTTTTTAGATAGAAATAGGTCGGAGATGGCGATATGGGAAAGATCTAATGTACTTTTTGCTTCTTGGGTGTCTCGTAATAAATTAGGTAAGGGGTATACTTTTGGGGATTGGCTATGTCAAGGAGAAAAAATCTTGCATAATCTGTACTTTTGATGCTTTCGAGCTCTGATATCTCATTAGGCTCTTTATTATTAATATATTAGTTTCTTTTCAAAAAAAAAAAAAACCCCGACTTGTCCTTAGTCCACTTCCATGTGTCAGGATGAACGCTAAGCCGAACCGACTGAAGCCTAGAAAGAAGGTTAGCCAAGTCCTCAATTTCCTCGTCTTTGAGATTCCTCTGAAAGTCCAAATTCCAAGCCCCACTGTTATTGTTGACCTCATTGCACCCCCAGGTCTGGAACAAGGTAGCTGCCGTGCCTTGAGAGATTCTGTATAGCCTCGGAAAGTCCTCTTTAAGTGAGGAGGTGGTGCACCACGTGTCCTCCTAGAATCTAATACTCTTCTCGTCTCCAACTCTCCACTGAATATGAGGTATGAGCTTAGCATAAAGAGATTGGATAAACTTCCATGGGGATCTATAGGACACCTTAGCATTCAAACCCGCCATCATGCCATTCTGAGATCTCCCATGAATGCTGGCTATGATCTTGCTCCACAGCTGATGCTGCTCCTTAGAGAATCTCCAAAGCCATTTAGCTGCAAGAGCATTGTTCCTTAACTTGAGATGGGCTACTCCTAATCCCCCTTCCTCCTTTGTTCTGCAAACCTGCTGCCACCTGACGAGCATTTGCGCTTTCTCTACCCCTTCAGCCTTCCAAAAGAATCTCCTAATATCCTTATCCAGCTCTTGTTGAACCGCTGTAGGCATCTGAAAAATTGACATATAATACGTCGGAAGGGCCTCTAGGACTGCTTTAAAAAACAATTTTTTTTTATATTTGGCTCATGGGCTGAAGCCCATGCGCCAAAACCCTTTTTTTAATTATTTTTTTATTTGTTTATTTTTTATTACTTATATATATATCTAAATTTATATATACATATATATATACATATTTATTTTTGTTTTAATTCATAAATACATCTAACCCATATCCATATATATATATATATATATATATACACATGTGCATATATACTTCTACACTAATAAATAATTCACCAATATATAAATGTCACCAATTAATATATATTCATGTGTCTATTAAATTGTATATGCATACGTATATACAAAATAAATTGGGTATTACATTCTACCCCCCCTTAAAAGAGATTTCATCCCTGAAATCTATTTCTAGGTTACTTGAGTGTCAATTGAGCTCGCGTTTCTAGTGAAAAGTTCCGGGTACTTATTTTGTATTTCACTTTCCGATTCCCAAGTAGCCTCTTCTATTCCATGATGTTTCCAGAGGACTTTGACTAATGGAATATCTTTTGTTCTTAGGCTCTGTACCTTGCGATCTAGAATCCTAACCACCGCTTCTTCATATGTGGCATCATTTTGGATGTCCACTTCTTCCCATCGAATTATGTGGGAGGGATCTATTTCGTATTTCCGTAGCATTGTTACGTGAAATACATTGTGGATTGAGGACATTCGGTTTGGAAGGTCTAACTCGTAGGCGCGTTCGCCGATCTTCCTGAGTATTTCGAAGGGTCCAATGAATCGTGGTGCTAGGTTTCCTTTAATTCCAAATCGTTTGATTCCCTTCTGAGGGTTGATCCTTAGAAACACTTTATCGCTTATGTGGAATTCTAGAGGTCTTCTTCTCCTATCAGTGTAACTTTTCTATCTACTTTGTGTAGTTGTCAGACGCTTCTGAATTTGTTTCACCTGATAGTTCATCTCTTGCATGAGATCTGGCCCAGTATGGACGTGATCCTCAAGTTCAGCCCAACAGGTTGGTGATCTGCAGGGCCTTCCATAGAGGGCTTCATATGGAGCCATCCCTATACTTGCTTGGTAACTATTGTTATATGCAAACTATGTCAGGTACAGGTACTTACTCTAGTTCCCTTTGAAGTTAAGGACGCAAGACCTCAACATGTCTTTCAGTACCTGGATAACTCTTTCTGACTGGCCGTCTGTCTGGGGGTGGAAAGTCATACTCATGGTGAGTGTGGTGCCTAGTTCCTTCTGTAGACTCTTCCAAAATTGTGAGGTGAAACGAGTGTCTCGGTCTAACACTATTGTCTTAGGTACCCCATGAAGACATACAATCTCTCTCACGTAGAGTTCACCTAGTTTACTGACTTGGTCTGTGGATCTAATGGGTAAGAAATATGCCACTTTAGTGAGGCGATCCACAATCACCCAAACAGTACCTTCCCCTTTCTGATTTCTGGGTAATCCGTTGACAAAGTCCATGGCAATGTTATCCCACTTCCATTCTGGAATTGGGAGTGGTTGTAACAATCCAGAGGGCTTTCGGTGTTCTGCCTTTACCTGTTGACAGGTTAGGCTTAGAGACATACTTAGCTACATCTTTCTTTATACCTCTCCACCAATAGGTTTTTCGGAGATTTTGATACATCTTATCTCCTCCTGGGTGCATCACGTATTTTGTTTGATGGGCTTCGTTTAGAATGGTTTGCCTACTCGGTCCATATTGCGGTACACAAAGTCTTTCTCCGAGTCTTGAGGCACCCTCGACATCCATTCTAAAATTGGTATGCTTTCCCTGTTGAATTCCTTCAATCAACATTTTGAGTCATTTGTTTTGCCTTTGATCTTCCCTGGTCTGATGCAGAAGATCTGGTTGATAAGTCATATTGTATAGATAGGCTCGCTCTTCATTCAATGTCACACTCATCCTAAAGTCTTCGATTAATTGATACATTTGACCCTTTTCCTCCTTCTGTTTGCTGAATTTTCTACTAAGGGCGTTTGTTACTACATTGGCTTTTCCTGGATGGTAATGGAGTTGGAAATCGTAGTCTTTGAGGAATTTCATCCATCTACGCTCCCTGAGGTTCAATTCTTTTCGGGTATAGATGTATTTCAGACTTTTGTGATCTGAAAACAGGTCAAACCTTTCACCGTACAAGTAATGCCTCCATATCTTCAAGGCAAACACTATAGCTGCTAGTTTTAAGTCATGTATTGGGTAGTTTCGTTCATGGATCTTTAGTTGTCGCGAGGCATAGGCAACAACATTTCCTTCTTGCATTAAGACTGCACCCAATCCGTTCTGTGAAACATCTGTGTACAGAACATACGTAATGCCACGAGTTGGAGTGACTAAGATAAGGGCCGAAGTCAATCTCCTCTTCTGTAGTATCCAGCTAGGCCTAAGAAGCTTCAGATCTCGATGACCGTCTTAGGTTGTTTCCAATTTGTGACAGCTTCCACCTTTTTAGGATATACAGAGATGCCTTCCGCTGATACTACATGACCAAGAAATTTGACTGTCTTCATCCAGAATTCACACTTGCTGTATTTGACATATAGTTGGTGTCTTCTGAGTGTTTCTAACATGATCCTCAGGTGTTCTAAGCGTTCCTCTTTGGATTTGGAGTATATTAGGATGTCGTCAACAAATACCACGACAAACTGGTCAAGGTATTGCCTAAATATTCGGTTCATTAAGTCCATAAAAGCTGCCGGAGCATTAGTTAGACCAAAAGGCAATACTGTAAACTCGACGTGTCTATATCGAGTTCTGAAGGTAGTCTTGTGAATGTCTGTTTTATGGATCCTCAATTGATGATACCCTGACTTAAGATCAATTTTTGAGAAATGAGTGGCTCATCTCAATTGATCAAATAGGTCGTCTATTCTTGGTAAATGGTATTTGTTCTTTACCGTCGCTTGATTCAGTTTTCGATAGTCAACACAAAATCTCATAGATCTGTCCTTCTTTTTCACGAACAATATTGGAGCACCCCAAGGTGATTCATTTGGTCTGATGAATCATTTCTCTTGGAGCTCGTCTAGTTGAGTCTTCAACTCGATTAGTTCTACTGGTGTCATACGGTATGGAGGTGTAGCTATGGGGTTGGTTCTAGGTTGGAGTTCGATCTTGAACTCGATGCTTCTAGTTGGTGGTAGTCTGGGCAAGTCATCAGGAAACACGTCTTTGTAGTTTCAGACTACTTCTAGGTTTTTGATCTCTTTTGGTCCTTCAGAGTCTTCTTCTAAGAGATTTTCGAGGTCATCATTTTGCCTTAAGCAGTTCAACATGGCTATCATGGGCTCCTAGGCAACCTATGAAAGCTTTGCTTTATGTCAAAGCATATCAACATTGAAAGCTTTGCTTTCCAAGTTTTCATATAGAATATTATTAGCTATTATCTCAATGTTCCAGTAGCGTCTTCACTCTTTCAAGTTGTTGTCCACTCTATGGCGGCCAAGTCCTACATGTCACAACATACAAATCAATTGTAGTTTTTATTATAATTAGCACATCATAACAAGTAGAAAATGCATTACTAAAATTAAGTATTAACTCGAGCTTATGCATCACGTACTAGCTCATTCTTCCAGTCAACAGTTACTACTGCATTTTAATTAGGTTCTCTACATGACTTCGTATTTTGAGTAGAATAGAAAATTATTTGCAAGGTCATGTTTCAATTTTGAAGGTTTTGGTTTCTCTAAATGAACCATTTGGACATCTTGCTTCCTTAAAGGCAGCTAATTATCTTTCTCTGTTTTCTTAATTTTTTGTTTTTGTTAGAACAAAACACGGTTTGCATAACTGCTATTTGTGATTTAATCCTTAGTAAAACTATGTGGCTTTTGATCAAGTGCCTTGCCTACTTTAGTCAAACAGAAGTTTGTTACATGCTTATTACATTTTGTAACAAACAAGCGTATCCAGACTTAGTTAACTATTATGGACAAATATATTATGACATGCAATTAGATCGTTTCATTCTTTCTATCACTTTTCGGATCATTAAATTAAATCTGGTTCAAACACCAAATATATTGTGCATCGTTCTTAAGGCATGATTTAGTCTTAGACTCAGCCCTAAGAAATGTTCTGAGCATTTATCAAATGCTCAATAAGAGGTTGCCCCACAACCCATGATCTTTTATCTACCCTTCAAATTAAGCCCAAGCTCAAGAAGTAGGAACTCTTTTACGGAAAATTAACTGCTAGCTAAAACCAATTGCTTAATGTCTTTCAATTGCACCAAACTTAAGAAACAACACCATTTCATAAATAATGGGTTCAACCAAAAATTGCAAGAATATAGCAAATTGCTTGAAATCACATTAGTGTTTTTATTGTTTTTGGGTTGATATTAAATTCAGTCTCCTGAATTGAATTGTTAGTTCCCACCTAAAAGTATATAAACTGAAAGCTGGAAAAAGAAAATCAATATAAAGGATTATCTCGATTACAAATCTGATGGGAAGAAGCTTCGTCTTATTATCTTCCACCTACTTTCCTTTCTCTTTCCCTCTCACTGTACAGAACTCTCTTCCTCTCGATCCTCTTTTCCGCACCTCTCCCTCCTCTCGATCTCTCTTTTTCTCTGTTGTACTCTCTTTCACTGCTATCCTTCCTCTCATTAACGGAGGTTGAATCTAGAGAATACTATTTTCCAATTTTATTGTGCAGCTCTATATCTTAATTTGGTCCTTTTATAAATGAGATGCAGCAAAACATCCCAAATTTAGAAGTAGAAATTGCAAGAACTAATTTAGGGTATGATTATGTAGATAAACATCCAGAATGAAATATGTAAAGCACTCTGTTATTGGTCTGACGTCATCACATCTATGTGCTCAGATGAAGTAACAAGAAGGGTTGATCATGCGTCAGAATTTAATATTTAATATTATAGGCTATAATTAAAATTTTAAAGACAACATAGTTACAATAATCTTTTATGGTTGAGATAAAAAAATTATGATAAAATATCATGATAAGAATTTCAATTAAATAAAATATACTTAGCAAAATAAATAAATATTATTAATAACAAATAATAGTAATATACCCGCAATAGATTTCATGAACTAATAATGCTTTGTAACACCCCGACCTCCCAAGCCCCATCTACCCGTCATCTGACGGTAAAATCTCTCTTCAATAAATATTCTTGGGCTGCCCAAGAGGTGGGCTCGCGTCACATTTTCTTTTCTAAATTAAAAATCCATGAGAGTTCCTGCGTACATTAGTCTATATACAAAATAATTCAACGTATCATAAATAAAATCCTTCATTTATTTATTCTAATTGAACTTTTACAGTGGGAAAATAAATTTTTTTTGAAACAGAAACTATTGTATCAATAACGAAAGAAAATTACAAAGAGGCCAGATGAGATATCCGGCTTTAGTTTTCATCATGTGTACAATGTGAAATTAGAATAGATTGGAGGATTGAACGTCCGTTACATAACCAATCCGAGAAACTATAACCCAACCCTAACTTAGACGTAGAGATCCAACTAGCAAACAAAAGGTTTGATCTCTCCCAAAGCATACTATCCGACCTTTCGATATTTAAAAATAATCTTCTATTCCGTTCCTTCCATATTGTGTACCACACTGCTGCCACTATGACTCTCCACTGCTGACTTATGTGAGCTTTCCTAATCTGTTCTGGCGTTTGAAATCTGTTCACCGCTTCAGGGGGACATATGGCCTTGTGTTGCCTGCTCCATCTTTGCCAAATACTCGCTGTTACTCTGCATCCCTCGAGCAAGTGTGTGGTAGTCTCCTCTTTTTCCCTACATATAATACATATAGAAGGCTGTAAGGCATGATTAGGAAGAATCCTTTGGATATTCTCATTAGTCTTAAGTTTATTAAGGCTAATTATCCACATTAGGAATCTTGCTTTCAGAGGAGCCTTTGTTTTCCACACAAAATCTGCCACCTCCACTGGATACTTAGCTGTGTGACTTGCTAGCTTTTCCATTGCTGATCGCACCGAAAAAGTCTTAGATCCTTCTGCGATCCAGCACGGTGTGTCATCCCTCTCTGTGTCATTTAGGGTAAAGCTATTCAGTCGGCTCAAGAGTTCTCCTATGGCCCCAATATGTTGGTCTCCTATACTTCTTGGCAAATGCAGATTCCAACCCCACTGAGACCTACTATCTATTTGGTCCCTTTTCCGAAACTCTGCTACCGTCCCATCTTTCCTTGCACACATGCTATGTAATCTGGGAAAGTCCTCCTTTAGGGGCTTTTGTCCACACCATCAGTCATCCCAAAATCTAACATGCTCCCCATTTCCTATTTTCCAGCATACATGAGGTCTGAATTGATCATAAAGACTGTGGATATCCTTCAATGGGGCTCTATGACTGCATTTCTTGTTAACAGCTGCCTCTCTTCCATAACCACGAGATCCGTGGATGCTCTTCACTATATTGGCCCATAGTGTGTTTGGCTTTTCCATCATTCTCCAAAGCCATTTGGATCTTAGGGCCTTACTTCTTTTGAGGATGTCTCCAATGCCCAGTCCACCTTCTTTGACAGTTTTACGCACCTGCTTCCACTTAACGGGATTGTGCCCTTTCTCTGTGTCCTCTTGTTTCCACAGGAAGTCCCTCATGTGTCTTTCAATGATAGCAACAATTTTCTTAGGAATCTTAAATATAGACAAATAATAAGTTGGAAGAGCCTCTAGAACCGCTTTTAGAAGAAGAAGTCTGCCTCCCTTAGAAAGATAACTCCTTTTCCAACTTGCAATTCTTCTTCTAATAGTTTGGATGACCGGATCCCAGAAATCATTTTTGAAAGGATTCCCTCCCAACGGCATGCCAAGGTACATTATAGGCCATACTCCTTGACCCACCTCAATCTCTTCTGCCAACCTTCTGGTTTCCTCTTCTTTAGAGCTTATTCCTAGCAAATGGCTCTTGTGGCCATTCACTTTCAGTCCCGACAATAGGCAGAAAGTCGTCAGAGCATTCTGAACAGCCTGAACTTCTGTTCTATTATTCCGCATAAAGATTAAGCAATCATCAGCAAATAGTAGGTGGTCAAGCGGAATATTATCCTTACCCACCATTAGTCCATGAATCAAGCCCTCCCTTCTTGCTTTCTCCAAAATACGAGTGAAGGCTTCAACCACTATGGTGAACAGTGGGAAAATAAACTCAAAACTGAATAAATAATTTGACTTGGGCCTATGTGCCCTACATTGAAATAAACAAAAATTTTTCAATAATTAATCTTCTACGTGAGCTGATTAATTCCTTGAAATGTGAAAAATACGGGAGTGAGCTAAAAAGCTCAATGAATCATTCAATCTATTTAATTCATTATTCTAACTATATAATACAAGCATATCAAACACTTTCAAGGAATTAATCGATCCAAACAACATATTATTATCAGTTGTAATTTAGACCGAAAGGGTTTAACCTCTGTGTTCCAGATTTTGGGAGAGAGATCATTTTTGAAACTCAAACCCTTTTCTGTGAAGTGGGATCACTCTTGAAACTCAGTCCATTCTGGTGCCAATCTTAACAGCCAGTCTAAAAGTTCAATGTAGGCTGGAACACACACGAAGAACATCCGTCCCTGTGCCGGTACGTAGTTGGGTCTTATTTAATCTTATTTTTGTGTATAAGAGCAATATAAATATTTTAACAGTAATTAAACATAACAACAGTATAACATCATAAATCAACAGAAACAAAGATTTTCGATTTCTGATGTAGAAGATCGAATGAGACGCAACTACAGAGAATACTATCTGAAACAGGAAAGGTGACTTTCGATTTCTTATGTAGAGGATCGTATAAGACGCAACTACAGAGCATACTCTCTCAGTCATAGGCAATATAATAATTTAAAAACATAAATTAACCTAAGCACACAAGCAAACATTATTTAAATTAAAATAATAAATTAAAAGAAGGGGAAAGAATTTTATCTCAAGATCGCTTCCTAAATTGTGTAGCACTTCGTTGCTACTACCTCGTAGGCTATTTAGAATAGCTCAAAAAAAAGAAAAAGGGACTGAGGTTGCCAAGAAGGAGGCAAAGAGAGAGCAAGCGGAATTTCAACTTTTGTTTTGGAATGAATGAAATGAGTGGGGTTGAGGGGTTTATATAGAGTTTCTGAGGGTCATATCCCTCATTTTTCGCCTTCCTAATAAGGTTAATTTTCATTTTTGTTTGCTTTGGGTGGCTAGATGATTAGGGTTTTCGATTTAGGGTTTTTGACATTTCTTTTCTGTCCAAATCAATGGCTTAAAAGGCATTTTCCGCTCAAATCCACGGCCAAAAATCTTTTATTCTCGTTTTTTTCGTATTTAAAAAAAAAAAAATATAGGCGCACAGGCTATGCGCGAAATCGCGCACGCGGCCCATGTGCCAATTTGAGTTTGGCGCATGGGCTAAAGCCCATGTGCCAAAAAAGCATTTTTTTTTTTTATATATTTGGCGCATGGGCTAAAACCCATGCGCCAAAACCATTTTTTAATTTTTTTATTACTTATATATATTTAAGTTTATATAATATATATATACACACACACACATACATATTTATCTTTGTATCTTTATATATAATTTTTTTTTAATTCATAAATACATCTAACCCATACCCATATATATATATATATATACATGTGCATATATACTTCTACACCAATAAATAATTCACTAATATATAAATGTCACCAATTAATATATATATTCATGTATCTATTAAATTGTATATGCATACATATATACAAAATAATAGGGGTATTACATTATGTTTCCTAGGAGCCCAATGATAGCCATGTTGAATTGCTTAAGGCAAAATGATGACTTCGAAAACCTCTTAGAAGAAGACTCTGAAGGACCAAAAGAGATCAAGAACCTAGAAGTAGTCCGAAACTACGAAGACGTGTTTCCTGATGACTTGCCCGGACTACCACCAACTAGAAGCATCGAGTTCAAGATCGAACTCCAACTTGGAACCAACCCCATAGCTATACCTCTATACCGCATGGCACCAGTAGAACTAATCGAGTTGAAGACTCAACTAGACGAGCTCCGAGAGAAAGGATTCATCAGACCAAGTGAATCACCTTGGGGGGTTCCAGTATTGTTCGTGAAAAAGAAGGACAGATCTATGAGACTCTGTGTTGACTATCGAAAATTGAATCAGGCGACAGTAAAGAACAAATACCTTTTACCAAGAATAGACGACCTATTTGATCAATTGAGATGAGTCACTCATTTTTCAAAAATTGATCTTAGGTCAGGGTATCATCAGTTGAGGATCCGTGAAATAGACATTCACAAGACTGCCTTCAGGACTCGATTTGGACACTTCTTGTTTACAGTATTGCCTTTTGGTCTAACCAATGCCCCTACAACATTTAAGGACTTAATGAACTGAGTATTTAGGCAATACCTTGACCAGTTTGTCGTGGTATTTGTTGACGACATCCTAATATACTCCAAGTCCAAAGAGGAACACTTAGAACACCTGAGGATCGTGTTAGAAACACTCAGAAGACACCAACTATATGTCAAATACAGCAAGTGTGAATTCTGGATGAAGACAGTCAAATTTCTTGGTCATGTAGTATTAGCGGAAGGCATCTCTGTATATCCTGAAAAGGTGGAAGCTGTCACAGATTGGAAACAACCTAAGACGGTCATCGAGATCTGAAGCTTCTTAGGCCTAGCTGGATACTAGAGAAGATTCATTCAAGATTTTTCCAAATTAGCCGAACCTATGACAAGACTAACCAGAAAAGAAGTTCCATTCGATTGGGATGAGAAGTGTGAACAATCATTCCAAGAACTAAAGAGGAGATTGACTACGGCCCTTATCTTAGTCACTCCAACTCGTGGCATTACGTATGTTCTGTACACAGATGCTTCACAGAACGGATTGGGTGCAGTCTTAATGCAAGAAGGAAATGTTGTTGCCTATGCGTCGCGACAACTAAAGATCCATGAACGAAACTACCCAACACATGACTTAAAACTAGCAGCTATAGTGTTTGCCTTGAAGATATGGAGGCATTACTTGTACGGTGAAAGGTTTGACCTGTTTTCAGATCACAAAAGTCTGAAATACATCTATACCCGAAAAGAATTGAACCTCAGGGAGCGTAGATGGATGAAATTCCTCAAAGACTACGATTTCCAACTCCATTACCATCCAGGAAAAGCCAATGTAGTAACAAACGCCCTTAGTAGAAAATTCAGCAAACAGAAGGAGGAAAAGGGTCAAATGTATCAATTAATCGAAGACTTTAGGATGAGTGTGACATTGAATGAAGAGCGAGCCTATCTATACAATATGACTTATTAACCAGATCTTCTGCATCAGATCAGGGAAGATCAAAGGCAACCTCAATCCTTTTTTCTTTTCTTGAGCTATTGTAAATAGCCTGCAAGGTAGTAGCAACGAAGTGTTACACAATTTAGGAAGCGATCTCGAGGTAAAATTCTTTACCCTTCTTTTAATTTATTATTTTGATTTAAATAATGCTTGCTTGTGTGCTTAAGTTAATTTATGTTTTTAAATTATTATATTGCTTATGACTAAGAGAGTATGCTCTGTAGTTGCGTCTTGTACGATCCTCTACATCAGAAATCGAAAGTCACCTTTGTTGTTTGAGATAGTATGCTCTGTAGTTGCGTCTCGTACGATCTTTTACATCAGAAATCGAAAATCTTTGTTTATGTTGATTTATGATGTTATACTGTTGGTATGTTTAATTACTATTGAAATATTTATTTATATAGCTCTTATACACAAAAATAAATTTAAATAAGACCCCAACCACGTACCGGCATAGGGACGAATGTTCTTCGTGTGTGTTCCAGCCTACATTGAACTTTTAGACTGGCTGTCAGGATTGGCACCAGAGTGGACTGAGTTTCAAGAGTGATCCCACTTCACAGAAAAGGGTTTGAGTTTCAAAAATGATCTCTCTCCCATAATCTAGAACATAGAGGTTAAACCCTTTCGGTCTAAATTACAACTGATAATAATATGTTGTTTGGATCGATTAATTCCTTGAAAGTGTTTGATATGTTTGTATTATTTGGTTAGAATATTGAATTAAATAGATGGAATGATTCACTGGGCTTTTTAGCTCACCCCCGTATTTTTGACATTTTAGGGAATTAATCAGCTCACGTGGAAGATTAATTATTGAAAAATTTTTATTTATTTCAATGTAAGGCACATAGGCCCAAGTCAAATTATTTATTCAGTTTTGAATTTATTTTCCCACTGTAAAAGTTCAATTAGAATAAATAAATGAATGATTTTATTTATGATACTTTGAATTATTTTGTACATAGACTAATGTACGCAGGAACTCTCATGGATTTGTAATTTAGAAAAAAAAATGTGGCGTGAGCCCACCTCTTAGGCAGCCCAAGAATATTTATTGAAGAGAGATTTTACCGTTAGATGACAGGTAGATGGGGCTTGGGAGGTCGGGGTGTTATAAAGCATTATTAGTTCATGAAATCTATTGCGGGTATATTACTATTATTTGTTATTAATAGTATTTATTTATTTTGCTAAGTTTATTTTATTTAATTGAAATTCTTATCATGATATTTTATCATAATTTTTTTATTGCAACTATAAAAGATTATTGTAACTATGTTGTCTTTAAAATTTTAGTTATAGCCTATAATATTAAATATTAAATTCTGACGCATGATCAGCCCGTCTTATTACTTCATCTGAGCACATAGATGTGATGATGTCAGACCAATAACAAAGTGCTTTACATATTTGATTCCGAATGTTTATCTACATAATCATACCCTAAATTAGTTCTTGCAATTTCTGCTTCTAAATTTGGGATGTTTTGTTGCATCTCATTTATAAAAGGACCAAATTAAGATATAGAGCTACACTATAAAATTGGAAAATAGTATTCTCTAGATTCAACCTCCGTTAATGAGAGGAAGGATAGCAGTGAAAGAGAGTACAACAGAGAAAAAGAGAGATTGAGAGGAGGGAGAGGTGCAGAAAAGAGGACCGAGAGGAAGAGAATTCTGTACAATGAGAGGGAAAGAGAAAGGAAAGTAGGTGGAAGATAAATAAGACGAAGCTGCTTCCCATCAGATTTGTAATCGAGGTAATCTTTTATATTGATTTTCTTTTTCCAGCTTTTATTTTATATACTTTTAGGTGGGAACTAACAATTCAATTCAGGAGACTGAATTTAATATCAACCTGAAAACAATAAAAACACTAATGTGGTTTCAAGCAATTTGCTATATTCTTGCAATTTTTGGTTGAACCTATTATTTATGAAATAGTGTTGTTTCTTGAGTTTGGTGCAATTGAAAGGCATTAAGCAATTGGTTTTAGCTAGCAGTTAATTTACCGTAGAAGAGTTCCTACTTCTGGAGCTTGGGCTTAATTTGAAGGGTAGATAAAAGATCATGGGTTGTGGGGCAACCTCGTATTGAGCATTTGATAAATGCTCAGAACATTTCTTAGGGTTGAGTTTAAGACTAAATCATGCCTTAAGAACGATGCACAATATATTTGGTGTTTGAACTAGATTTAATTATTTGATGCATAAAGTGATAGAAAGAATGAAACAATCTAATTGCATGCCATTAGTTTCTCTTCAAAAAAAAAAAAAAAAATCTAATTGCATGCCATAATATATTTGTCCATAATAGTTAACTAAGTCTGAATACGCTTGTTTGTTACATAGTGTAATAAGCATGTAACAAACTTCTGTTTGATTAAAGTAGGCAAGGCACTTGATCAGAAGCCGCATAGTTTTACTTGGGATTAAATCACAATTAGCAGTTATGCAAACCGTGTTTTGCTTTAACAAAACAAAAAAGTAAGAAAACAGAGAAAGATAATTAGCTCCCTTTAAGGAAGCAGGATGTCCAAATGTTTCATTTAGAGAAACCAAAACCTTCAATATTGAAACATGACCTTGCAAATTATTTTCTGTTCTACTCAAAATACGAAGTCATGTAGAGAACCTAATTAAAATGCAGTAGTAACTGTTGAGTGGAAGAATGAGCTAGTACGTGATGCATGAGCTTGAGTTACTACTTAATTTTAGTAATGCATTTTCTACTTGTTATTATGTGCTAATTATAGTAAAAACTACAATTGATTTGTATGTTGTGACATGTAGGACTTGGCCACCGTAGGTGGACAACAAGTTGAAAGAGTGAAGACGCTACTAGAACATTGAGATAATAGCTAATAATATTCTTTATGAAAACTTGGAAAGCAAAGCTTACAATGTTCATATGCTTCGTCATAAAGCTAGTACTTGTGCATGACTACTAATTTGTTTTAGATACATGATTTTGCTTTAATTTTTTATCCTATAAATTAGTGGTTTATCTGTTGAAACAATTTAAAATATGGGTCAAGCTTAGCAATAGCTTGTATAGCTCTAACATATGCATGAGCTAGTATAAATTCACCTATCTGTTCAGTACATTATTTTGACTATTTTATGTAGATTTTTTTTTGTTTGAATTGACATGAAGTTTTACTTCTGAGTTCAGATTGTTCTAGTCTTCTAAAATATGGATTAATACAAATATGAATATCTACAAAGCTTAGAGCCCTTAGGTTGAAAGGCCCTAAAATATAGTAATAGAATAAAAGATCATGTTTAGAAAATTATAAAATATAAAAGATATAATTTGCATGTTGAAAATATAGATAGAACACTAGAGTTGAAAGTTATGTGGAGTCTATTTAATCACATGGGTAACAATATAAATATATAAATCCTTTTTTCTTTTTTTTTTTTGACAATAAACAGAAACTTTATTAAAAAAAATGTGTGAAAGCTATAGAAAAAACAGCAAGACCCCACTGCGTGAGTACTCAAGCCCAATCAAGGTGAGACTATACAAAGTATCGGTGGCCACCCTGTCAACTACTCCTCTAAATAATAACCTTTAGACAATTTACAAGAAGTAATGCAAAGGGAAGTAAAGATAAAAGGACCTATCCCTCTCTTCAACTTGATCAATCTCTTTTTCATAAAAGATATGATTATTACACTCCTTCCAAACAAACATTGTAAAAAAGTCAATTTCCTATAATCCTTTAGATGTGTAGGACGAGTCGTTGCATTTGGAGAACTCTACAAAGAAGAAAGGAGAAGCTATCCCATCCAAGCATGGGTTGCCATTTGCACCAAACCCCTTTTGAGAGCTCACAATCAAGGAACAAATGGTTAAAAACTGCCCATTACCTCTACGTACCACACCAATTGGGCGACGAGGTCCAATTTTTAGATGTCCTTTATGAGATGTGTGCACAATTAAGTTTCCTGTGGTAGTGGTCTATAATTTTGGCTTTTGTGTGCCCAAATGAAGTTATGGGGGAAAGAACGAATGCGAGGATCAGGGATAGAAGGAGAAACAAGGTGGAACAAAAATAGAATCATAATAAATCTATATATGAAATCTTGTTGAGATTAAATTGATTGATTGCACCAAAACTAAGAAAGCTAGAATCTTGCTGAACTTCCTTTTGTTTCTTTTCTTTTTGGAAATTTGTGTCCATTCCCAGAATGTTGTTGCAAAATTCGTCATTGTTTCCGTGCTTAGGTGTGCTTCTATAGTGTTGGACATGAACTTAGGCTTTTCTTTCCATTGAAATTGAGGTCAATTGGTATTGTCTACAATGAGCTCTAAAGGTGTGTCGTAAGCCAAGGTGAGTTGAGGCTCATTACAGTCCTTTTTAAAAGCCCCAATCTCCCATGATCATTATGCCAAGATATTGAAATAGTATCCAATAGAAGGCTAGTAATTGCAAGATCACCATTCGATGATATTTCAATCGCATGTAACATATAAACTTTCTTTATTGGTTTACACAAATTTTGCAAGGGGTCTTAACCCAACCAGAGCCTCTTAACTTGTTCAACCATTCAACCACCTTCTTTCATTGACCTCATGCAACCGTCTAATAGGACCTTGCCTTATTGAATTCTTCCCCATGAATTTTAGAGATGCATAATGTTATATGTTTCCATTTACTAGTACTAGAACATGTCTTTTTTGACCTTTATATCATAAATAATTTTTTTTATTGAAACTTAGGAAGTGAGTTATTGTATCATGTTAACTTGTTCAACAATTCAAACTAATTCGTATTACAATTTGGAGTTGAAATCCTACTCATAAGTTGTGACAAAATTGAAGTTCTTCTAGAACAAAGCAATGAAACTGTAAATAAGAATCAAGTTCTGCTAAACATTATTTTTGGAATGTTAAAATTAAGATTTTCTATATTAAATTATCAAAATTTCATTCTTTTGTTTCGTTAAAAATCTTACTATCTTATCATTTATTTGCAGAAACTTCTATTTATAGGTGGAATCTCCTCTGCTTACTATTATGATGTTTCACTCTCATCCTAAGAGTTTTCTCCTTCAAAAACCCCAAAATTGGGGGGTTCAATCTCAATCAGGTTCGCTGTCTCTCGTGTGTGTGCTTATGTGTTGTTTTCTTGAATGTACCATTTTGCCTTTTTGGAGCAACACACTGTTGACATTTCTTGCCATTTTTTTATTGTGGATGCTCATCTTAATATTTTCTATAATTTAGGTTTCTCATAGTTCTTAATTGTCAATGTAGTTTGGTTTTTTTGTCTCAAATGATGATTTATAGTAAGTCGCTTTGGACCTCTTAGCCACTCTCCCCTTCTTAGGCCGAGGGCCCCCTCAATGGGTTAAGAAGGTGGGTGGCATTCATTCTTATTGATCGGATTGAAGGGAACTAAGACTAATTCCCTTTAATCTTTGTAAAGCAAGGGGCAAAGCTTCTACGATAGCTTACCCCTCGCTGGCCTAACACCACCCCCCCCCCCCGAGTTTGCGTCTGGCTAAACATCTTTTGGCAAAGGAAAGGGGGCGACTAGTTGCTTCTGGCCAAGCCTCGAGTTCATGAGCAAGTGAACGAACGAGCTATGCTCCTAAAAGGAGTGGTGATGTTTGTTTTCTTCCCTTCTATTGATATTGGGCTAGCTAGCACATGCACTTTTTTCAGAGAGAAGTAGAGACCGTACGCTTCTCAAGCCTACTTAGATTAAAAGCGAGCCTACTTAAATAGCTTATGCTTATGCTTACCAAGCTTAGTCTACTAAAAGACAAGAGGGCTATAACAAGCAAGGTTTCCCACTTTGTTTGTTGTGGGTCACATCTCACTGCTAGCACTGAATAAATGAGTGGAGATCTTCCTTCTCCCTTGCCAATTACCAAGAACTTCGTTGCTATAGGTGGCGAAGAAAAACTCTACATCCCACCAAAAAAAAAAAAAAAAAAAAAACTTGGAGACTACCAATCTACAAGAAGTTGACAAAGTTTTAGCCATTGGACCACATTTAGATATCCTACCTAAAGAGTCATCCTTTTCTTGTTTGCTCTTCGATTGGCATTAGTGTAGACTAATTCCTTCCGGCTAATGAAGATACTACTCAAGTCTTCTTGTTCATTCCGAATAGATCCCAGTTCTCCCTAAGAATGGAAGGAGCCAAGGTCACCTATACCGGAGTGAGGCTCTGACAAGACCAACAAGAGATCTCATTAGAGTTTGATGTCCCATGATTTTGCTATATTAGAAACTAAGGGGAAAGAGGTCGCTAGGTTTGAAAAGAGAAGCGATAAGTAGAGATTCTCTCTAGGTAGGATTTCAAGTCAACAACTACCCCGTTCTACCATTCAGCTACTGAGGAACAACAGACTTAAACTTAAGGAAGCCGACTCTGTTTGTCTCATCATGTTGTTCCTATGGCCATGTTTTAAGACCCTTGATTCCGTCTCTTCAAGTCTCTACTACTAAGTAGCACTTTCACTTTTCAATCATAGAATTGATTTGGATCAAGTAGGAGAAGGTGGTTCGTTCATCTCTTTGCCTGCTCCATGTTATATACCCCAAGGATCATGAGCTGGTTGAATGTAAGAATATATAAGATTCGCCCAGTAATTTTGATAGATGAAGTGGGCGGGCTTGTTGAGTTGAGAATTTCTAACATGTAGCATTCTTTTTTAGGTTGGGGTTTAAGTTTTGAAGTTTCCAGATTTCTAATAGTGAATATACACTGAATCAAATGACACATCGAGCGATACCATTTTGTTCCATTGTGAATGAGCGATGTTTTCAACCAACATCTACTCATATCCAGCTTTGTGTCATTTCTTAACACAATGATTACCAAGCTGCTCCAACGTGCTACTCTGGCTTCACTTCTTCAAGCTTCGTTCGCTACTTTTCGCCTAACTTTAAACGGACGCACACTAGTTCACAACAACTAGTGCTTTTCAGCCTACAAAGTCTTACACAAACTACGACTGTTAAAAAAAATCACAGGTATGTCGAATTGCTTGACTACACTAGACCATAAGCGCTAAGCGCTCGTTACAACTTTAAAACCCCTTACCTTATACTTAGATTATAGGGCAGGGGTACCCTTATTATTAGATTAGACTATAGTTTGATTGCACCTTTCCGCTACAAGCTGGAATTAGAATAGGGGATGAAGTGGAGATCGAAGTATTTGCTCTTGTTGTTGATGTTAGAATTTCATGGACGCAGAGCCCGACGAAACTATAAAAAACGAGTTCAGTCGAACAGTGCATAGTATATATAGTATATAGAAGTTGAAGAGTGTTATGTTGATTCTTTATGGGTTATTTAGACCTTTGGCAATCTTTCTAAGCAATGTGGTGGTTTTTTTTGGACATAGCTAAAGCTGCCACTAGTAATAAATCAATAGAGATGACACTAGTGGGGGTTTGAGGGTTTCCTTCCAATTTTCTCTCGACGCTTCTAGAGATTTAGAAGGATGATTAACTAATGAAGCTTTGGCCATTTGGTGGTTCTCATCAATGGCTTTTAGTGGACGGAGATGAATGAATCCATGGCTAAGAAGGTGGGATTAGAGCTGAAGAAAAAATTTGGTTTCCTATATGCATCGTCTAAGAAAATGATAGACTTCCAATTGTTCAAGTGGTTGTGTGGATCATAGTTTGAAAATGAGGCGAATTTCATCAAAATTAGCTGAATTATTTTGATATTTTACCCAATTGAACCAAAGTTAGAAGGTAAGAAAAAAAATATAAAAAAACATTAAAAAAATTAAAAAAGTTGGTGATGTTTGAAAAAAAAAGTGATTTTTTTTTGAAATAGAAACTGAAATATTATTAATAATGTAAGATAGGAAGTTTGGATGAGATGTCCATACAAAACGGATAAACCCTTACAAAAGACCTTGCAAAATTGAGGGCCATCCCCTCATCCAATCTCCCAGGGAATACCCACCCCCCCATTTTGTATTGGCAACCCAAACGGCAAAAAGGTGCACTGCTCTGTGGCTAATACTACTACCATCCACCCTTACATTCCTGAATATACAACTGTTTCTGGATTCTCAAATGGCTGTCCAGATAGCAAATCTAATTAAACACCAAAACCGTTTAAGTTTGTGTGGAATCGAGGCCAGGATTGAGAAAGAGAAAGGGCCTTCTATGGAGCATCGATTGCAGGCAGAAGATCACACCAAAATTCGCAAACAGCTTTCAACGATCCACACTGCTAAAAAAGGTGGCCGACGTCCTCCTCAGCGTTCCTACACAGACAACACCAAGAGGGGGAAATATAATTGTTGGGCATTTTTAACTGCATTTCAGTGGCGCAGTTTAATCTGCCTAATGCTACAAGCCACATTAAAATTTTGATTTTTGTAGGAATGGGGGATTTCCAAATAGAGAGAAATCTATTGTCTGTTTCAATTCCATTGTCTGCATCCACTTGACCCACGAAAACTTCGTAGCAGGACTTAACGGAGAAGGTGTCATTATCTTCATGATTCCATCTCCATGAATCTTCTGAATCCCCAAGTTGGACTCAGTCCAAAATTTGCAACACTTCAGCCAAGTCTTCGATTTTCTCCTCCTTAAATGGTCTCCTAAAGTTGAAATTCCAGCCATAATTGATGTGGGAGTTCTCCGGGTCATTACTCCTCATCTGTTGAAGGGAAGCCTTCGGACATCTGGTCAGCCTATATAATCTCGGGTAATCCTCTTTCAGAGGCTGCTATCCCCTCCAGGTGTCTTCCCAAACCCGGATTTTAGAGCCGTTGCCTATTCTCCATTGGATGCAGTTCAAAAATCTAGGATAAATCGATGTTGTCAAGGTGTCGCCTAGGCCTCGCCTAGGTGTCCAGGCCCTCTCACCGCCTAGGCCACCGCCTAGGCGCTAGGAGGGCTTCTCTGTAAATTTTAAAAAAATAGGAGGACTTTTAATTAATTAATTATTTTTTTAATTTTAACCTAAATCTAATAACTCTGTTCTCAAGCCTTTCAAAGTCAAACGACTCGAACCAACTTCGACGATCATCTCTGAGACTCTGGCGATCATCTCCAACATTTCGGCGAGCAAATCCGACGTCTTTTTCAGTGAGCAACTCCGACGACTCTCTCCATCTCATTGTGCATGTCTCTCCCTTTCTCTCTCTGCTCTCTTTGCTATGTCTCTTTCTCTTTTTGCATCTCTCCCTCTCTGTCTTTCTACGTCTCTCTTCTGCCTCTCTCTATCTACGTCTCTCTTCTATCTCTTTACGTATCTCTCTCTCTCGTGCGCGCAAAATTAGCTCTTCTTTTTTGAATGTTATGAATATGAAGTATGTGAACTTTTGATGATCATGATTTTATCATAATGTATTATCTAATATGTCATTATTTATAATTTTATAATTTATATATTATTAATTAATTAAATGTAAAATATAAATAAATAAAATTATAAAAAAGTATTATATAATTTTTCAGAAAAAATATATACATATATTGGGTAAGGGACTAATAAATAAATAAATAATTCTTTAAGAATCTTTAAATAATTATTTTAAGGACCGCCTCGGCTTCGCCTAGTCCTCGCCTAGGCCCCGCCTTGCCTTATGAAGGCTTATCATCTTAAACCGCCTTACCGCCTTGATAACACTGGGATAAATAGAGAAAATATGTTTCCTTGGAGATCTTCCTGAAGCCCTATTATTGAGACCTACTTCCATATCATTGTGAGAGGTGCCGTGGATACTGGATATAACCCTTCTCCACAGGGAATACTTCTCCGTAGAAAATCTCCATAACCACTTAGCGGACATGGCCAAGTTTCTGTATTTCATGATGCCTACACCCAACCCTCCTCTATTTCTCTGTCTGCAGACCTTGTCCCATCCCACTAAGAATTGAGGCCTCTCAGCGGATTCAGATTTCCAAAAAAAGTTTCTGATGCATCTCTCTATTTCTTTTCTGATAGTAACTGGCATCTGGAAAATTGACATGAAGTAGGAAGGGAGAGCTTCTAAGACAGATTTGATTAGAAGAAGCCTGCCCCCTTTGGACAAATAACTCCCTTTCCAGCCTTCGATTTTGCGTTTGACAGTTGGACCACCGGGTTCCAAAAGATAATTCTCTTACTGTTGCCCCCGAGGGGCAATCCCAAGTATTTAAAAGGCCAGTTACCTGCAGAGATTTTCAGAATGCGTTCTGCTTTGGACAAGTCCGAAGTGTTAAGGTTAATGCCAACAATTTGACTCTTATGAAAGTTGATCTTTAACCCTGAAATAAGAGAAAAACTTTGAAGGACTCCTCTGAGTAGCCTCCAGCTACGTTCGTCATTGTTGAGGAAAAACAAGGAGTCGTCGGCGTAAAGAGGATTTGATAATTTGATTTTGTTTCTCCCTATCTCGAATTCTCTCAAGCCATGTTCTTCAGCCTTTTTAAGAATGCCTTGGAGGCCATCTGCTGCCAATACGTAGAGAAAAGTGATTTTGAACTTGATAATACAAAAAGTCGACAAAAATATGTATAAACAAAATAGAAAAAAATCATGCTCCCTAAAAAAATTATAATTCGACCATTTATCTATAAATACAAGTAGAGAATATGAGGGCAAGGGAGGGAGAGGACCTAGAAGATTCCACGATAGTATTTCAAGTTTACCAAATTGATAAGATTGGTAGTCTTGGGATGAATGGGCTAGATCACAAGATTGATAGGGCTTTCTGAAAATGGGTGGCCATCATAGCAAAATTGGAGTCCAAAAAAAGTATCCTAATGATGCAACAATTGAGGATGATCGTAATCCTGGTACATATGGGCTAGATCACAACATTGATAGGGCTTTCTGAAAATGGGTGGCCATCATAGCAGAATTGGAGTCCAAACAAAGTGTCTTAACAATGCGGCAATTGTGTCTCTCTTAAGAGACCGAAGCTATGGTCTATAATTGTTGCTATGATGATTCTATTGTCATAGAAGCATGAACCCATGTTTTTTTGGGGATTCATCAATATCTACTTCTACTCAGTTCACTGTGTAACCGATCTTGAGTGTAGTTACACAATATGGTTGAGGAGACAAATGGTATATCAGCCACATTGAATGGGAATGCAGTTTAGAGTGATGCTCTTTGGCCTGATAAGACAAGACAAACAATGGGTTTGAAGGTTGCTCAATTTTCGTCCTCCATGGGCGTTCAACTAGTTGACTGTCTAGTTGGTGTTGTTTTCACGTTTTGAGTCGGTACCTTTTCAAGGATCTTTAGTTATCAATGAAGATTGTTTATTGGAGTGTCAAAAGTTGTGGATCCTGGTCAAAATTTGCTTTGATCGGAAAGACTTTATGCCCCCATAAGCTTGATGTGGTATCTTTATAGGATGTCAAAAAGAATCAGGCTGATATTCTCTCATCAGAAAGTTGTGGCAATCAAAATACCTAGAGTGGCCCCTTTCTCTTTTTGTGGGTTTAGCAGGTCACATTACATTAATTTGGGATTCTCATATGGTGACCATTGTTCATAGATACCCATGCTCTTTCTCCATCACTATCAAGTATCAACATCAAACACACTTCTAACGGGGATTTGTGGTTCATTGCTGTTTATGGTCCATTTAATTGAGGCGAGAGACAACCCTGTTGAGATGGGTCCAATCTTCCCTGTGTAATGAAAGGTGGTGTTTGGGAGGAGACTTCAATGTCAACAAGCATATCAGGGAGATCCCTTGATAGTTCATTGAGGACAAGTATGAAAGAATTTGATTCTTTCATTGATGAGCTCTACCTTGGGGAATCAGAGTGACATATTCTCCTTTCATATGGACCAATTGTTGAACTACGCCTTGGTTAGATCAATTTCTGTTTGGTATTAGATGGGAGTTCTTTTTCCTAGCATCTCGGCAAAGTACTGAACCACGCCTTACCATTGACCGTTGGTTGGTATTGTTGAATACTGAAGTTGGAATATGGGGAACCGCTCTTCCTTTTGCTTTGAGAACATTTGGATGTTCTTTCCTTCCTTTGAAGAAATGGTGAGGCAATCGTGGGTTAAACCAGTTTAGACAGGATGAGTTGGTTACAAAATTATGCAAAAGCTAAAAGCATGGAGGAAAGACTTTGCTAAGAATGACACTGGCTAGACAGTAGATCTCCAGTTCCATTTACAACAAGTGGATGTCCAGTTGTGTGAGGCTTCTAATTCTTCAAATCATGAGGAATTGTGATGCTCTTGAATGTCCATCTTGTAAAAAGTCAAGGACATTGATACTGTAACTGATCAAGGGGCACAACAAAAGGCAAAATTGAAGTGGGCCAATGAAGGTGAAGTCAACTCTACGTTTTTCCATTGTTTACTATATATATGCGAAGCCAGATGTATTATGTCAAAGCTGGAGGACTCTTTACGTCTGGTTGTTGAATGCACTCATTTGAAGTCAAAGATATTCTCGAATTATTTCTCTCATATGTTCTCTTTTGTAAATCATGGTTGTTGGGGTTTGGACAACATTCAATAATGACCCATTTCTTGTGATCAACCCTTCTAGCTTGAAGCTCCTTTATCTATGGATGAGATTAAGTTGGCTATTTTCAGGTAAGATGATGAGAAGGTCCCAGGTCCACATGGTCTTCCTTTGATGTTTTTTCTAGAAATATTGGGATATTTCCATGAAGATCTGCTAAAAGTTCTTTGGGAATTCTTAATTGATTGTGTTGTTGATTGATGCACAAATGAGATCTACATTTGCCTCATTCAGAAAAAGTTTGGTGCCACATGTTTTTTGGACTATCTATGTATCAATTAGACGACCATTTGTAAAGCTTCTAGCTAACCACTTGCTCTAGGTAGTTGTATCTAACGTGGCCAAAAAACAACTGGCTCTTGTTTATGGAACGAATATCACTATCGTAGTTCTGATTGTAAATGAAACAGTTGAAAATTGGTGCAGTGAAGGCAAACAAGGCTTTGTTTTTGAAGGTAGACTTTGCCAAAACATATATGACTCAGTCGATTGAAGCTTCTAGGAGTATTTTCTTTAGAGGAAAGGTTTTGGGCAGAGATAGAGATCACGGGTCAGAAGCTACATCTCTATTGTTTCCTACTCCATGTTTGTGAATGGTCCACCGAGGGGTAACATGGTGGGATCTCAAGGTGTATTACAAAGGATAACATGTCACCATTTCTTTGTTTTAGTGGCAGATGTGTTGGATAATTTGATTAGTGAGGCAAAGGTGAGGTTATATTTTAGAGGTTTCACGCTGGGAAAGAGAAAGTCCATGTCTCAAATATCCAGTTTGTGAGGATTGCCTTTACTTCATCAATAATGATGGTATCACCTTGGATTTAGATATGGGCCTATTAAGAAGCTTCTACTTTGTCTCGGGGCTAGCTATAAATGTTCAAAATGCCAGTCAACTAGAATCAATGCCCCAGATAATGCAGTCCTAGCCACAGCTAGTTCTGTGGATGTCTTTTTAGGTACGAGGCTGTTAACCTGTATGGGCGTGCATCTGGGAAGGAGACCATCTTTTGGGACCCCATGATCAGAATAGTCAATAGTCTCAAGGGGGTTTGAGAGGTGGAGGAAAAGCTACTTATTCTGGGGAGAATATATCATCTTGAAAACATGATGATAAGAAAATGGATCTGGAGAATGATGGAGAATCCGACAGCAATGTGGGCGCGGATAGTTCGAAGTATTCATGGATCCAAAGGTTATGGGAAGAAAGCAAGGGTGAATAGGAAAGTTAGCCCAGATCTCCCTGGAAAGACATTTTCAGACTGTATGAGCACCTAGAGCCTCACATTATCTGAAAAATTGGGAAAGGGGACACTGTGAAATTTTGGGAGGATATATGGTGTGGAAATCATAAACTGAAAGATAGTTTTCCTAACATATATAGACTGTCACAAAAAAAGGGAGTAGCAGTTTCTGATTTGTGCAGCAAGAGCAATGTGGAAGGAAGACCCCAATGGGGGTGGAATTTACATATCAGCAGCAATATTGAAGAGGATTATGTGGAAGAATTGGGAGGCCTGCTGAACATCTTACATAACTTTCATTTAAACAATGTTAATGATGAGGACAGGCCAAACTGGAACAGAGACAGCAACAGAAAATTTACAGTGCATTCCTTTATGGAGGTTCTAGCGAGTCGGCCAGGAGAACAAACAAACATCCCAGTAGAGCTCATATGGAACATGAAGATCCCATTAAAAGCAAAGATTCTAATGTGGATTGTTAGCCTAAACAAATTACAGACTACATAAAACATTCAGAAAAGGCTTCCCAACCACACTCTTAATCCCTCTATATGTTTTATGTGCAGGAAGGAGGAAACAACTGCCCATCTGCTTGTTGAGTGTGACTTGGTAAAGTTTCTGTGGAGGGAATGGAACCACATCAACACTAGTTTTGTCTCCCCTGCTGTGGAGAACCTTTTTCAGTTTCTAGAAAACAACATATCTCCAAAACTCAAGCCATATAGGAAGATCATCCTGGCTGCTGTGTGGGAGGAAAGAAATCATAGAATTTTCTTGAATAGAACGAAGACAGATAGGATGATCTGAGAACGGTCAAATAGTCTTTTTTGCTACATGGATTTGTTATACTAAATTAGGCATAGGCTACTCTTTTGGGGATTGGCTAGGAAGAGGGAGCAACATCTTACAATCTTTTGAACATTGTACTGAAATGAAAAGTCCGGATACCTCATCTGGCATTTTGTACTTAATTTTATTTTTAATATTTTTAAGTTTCTGTTTCAACAAAAAAAAAAAAAAAAAAAAAAAAAACATGATGTGTGCCTTTCCATGGAAATAGGAAGACACTATCAAATCTTGTAACATCAGGTCGAATAAGGTTAAGATGGATCTTCATCTTGGAGGATTAGATCTCTTAGATCTGCTATAGAGGAATAGGTCCTTTTGCTGAAAAATGGCTAAGGTGTTTCTTGTATGAAAAGGATTCTTTTTGTGCTTAGGTGATAAGAAGCTGTCATGGCCTTCAAGGGAACAAGAGGGATGCTGATTTATGCCCAAGGGAACAAGGGATGCTGGTTCATGGCCTTCAAGGGAACAAGAGGAATAAATCTTTGTGAAAGTTCATCCATTCAGTGTATTAGAGTTTTAACACTCATATGCGGGCTAGAATTGGTAATGGGTCCATGTTTTAGATTGGGAAGATTCCTGGTGTTTTCCAATACCTCCCTCAGTTTATAATCTGTCGAGCCTTCATAATGCTCTTGTTGCCTGATTCTGCAGCTCTCCACTTAGCCCCTGCAGTGTTATTCAAGATTGGAATTTCCATTTCACTCAAGGAACATTCTTGACCACGCAGTGGATGATGTAGGTCTTCTCTTGGATTGCTTTGCCCTGCTTGCTTCTCTGAAGCTCTAGATTAGTTCCAATGGTCGTGTGAATCCTTTTCTTTCCTCTATCTCACAGATTAGTTCCAATGGTCCACCGAGGGGTAACATGGTGGGATCTCAAGGTGTATTACAAAGGATAACATGTCACCATTTCTTTGTTTTAGTGGCAGATGTGTTGGATAATTTGATTAGTGAG